>QZGG01000707.1:0-109184 GCA_006409495.1 Sedum album
ATGTTTACAAAGTCAACCACAATGATGGATTAAAGCTTGAGGCATCTCAAATAATGAGTTATCTCTACAAACCGTTGATCGAGCCGGCCATTAACGGCACCTTCACCGTCGACTCTCAATGGTCCGACAGCCGGACATCATAACAATATTTTGATTGAAATCAAGCCTTATTACTCAGCTCAAACTTGTTGAGAAGAAGCATAATCGGCGCAACAACATCTACAAAGGATGAACATACAAACATCCACAAGGAAAGAACATACATATTGACAACAAATACATATCATTATTTGTATGCATAACAATCTAAGAAAATGACGGATAAATAATTGATCATTCACATGCATGTGACCATAGAGGAAGGAGGCGACAAAATTTATGTATTTCAGTCACTTGCATGCACTCGGTTGAATGGATAGGGGTGGCAGAGGTGGTTGCCGAGGAGGAATAAGAATTCATGAAAATAAAACCAAAAAATCTCATTGTTAGAGGAAGAGGATCCGTCATCTCATGTAGGAGACAGTCCTCTCCTCCACCTCGGAGCGGCTGCCTATTGATGAAGAGAAGATGAAGATAGAAGTAGAAGGTAGGGAAAAGAGAGTGGGAGATAAGAATAGTTCATTTGAGATCCACTAATTTCACTTTTTCACTTTTTGTCTTTTAGTGCAAAAAGTCAAAGTGAAAATGATTTAAATTTAAAATGCATAAATGCAAGTGGATCTCAGAGGAACTACACTCGTTTACATCCTAGGTCAGAAGAAAGATTAGTTTCGACCACATGCATATCTTTAGATAAATATAATGTTTGAAATTATAATTGATTTTTAATTAAAGTATGTAGTTGGATTTGCAAAAAAACACGTACGATTGGATTTGATGATTATTTTTTATTTAAATATCGTCTGTTGAATTAAAAAAGTCAACAAATATTATAATATTCTACAATTTTACATAAAGTTATACATCTTACTAAACCGTTTCCAATAACTAAGCCTTATGAAGACTAACGTAATAGTACAGAGACTAAGTTCCGAAATAAAAACACAGTTTGTAAATGAGATTTTCTGTCACTAGGGTGGTGTTCTAGTGGTGGCAATAAGTCTTCATAAACTCCATTACTTAAAGGTCATAGATTCAATTAATGACTTCATCAATATCCCTGCCTTGAAGGATGTCCTTCTATTATTCTCTTTCCTACTCTCCATGTGGTGGAGTCTTTCCTATATAGTAGTTTCGATTTCAAATGTCGTGTAATGGTATAGTTTCGATTGATGGTCTTGTAATGAATTGGTCATGTAATAATATAGTTTTTATACTGAATTATAATGCTCGAGTTGAACTTGTAATGTATTGTAATAAAAAATTTGAGACTCTTTAGTCTTTATCTCTAATTGTAGGTCAAATATTCCTTTTTTAGGTTCTTTTATTTTATCAGTCTAATTACCTAAGGAAGAAAGATTTAATGATAAAAATAATTTATTGTCCATTCATTAATTGCAGTCTGGTAATATCAAAATTCACATCATACAGAACTGAGACAAAGTGCTCTCAAAATTGAGTTCTTCAAGAAGAAACCTGCTGAAACTGACTGACTGGTTTTATTGAGATCATAAATAGCTTGACAATAAACTCTGTTCTTCCTCCCAAGATCTTTTATTAAAGGCTTTGACCTGACTACTACTACTAAAGAGCACAGACCATCCTGGAGACCAAGAGAAGAACAGTACCATGTGGAATTGATGGACGGACATAACAAAAACATGGAGCCCCCAACCATTTTCCATGACACCTACTTTTTTCAAGCTAAAACTGAAACAAAGACTACACACAAAAGTTTATGTAACTAACTTGATGAAGATAGTGAAGAGCTGGTTCAAGGGAATTGGAGGCCAGTAAAAGTTTGGCCAAATTGCCATCCAGCAGGAGCTACATTGTTGCAGGTGACGCTGCGACCATCACTTGTGGTGACCTTGAAGGAGAGGCTTTGACCGTTGAGATCAGAGTTGCTTTGCCAGTTCTGACCCCAGTTTCTCGACATGGGCTGCCACTTGCCTTTTGATCCTTTTATTGAAACCGACAGCACGTCCCCAGCCCCGCCAACATTTGTTATGAGGACTAAATTGAAGTACTGGTGGCCGTTGATTGTGAACCTGATGCCACCTTTCTTACGGCATGGAACCCTTTTACATCAATTTCAACAATCAATGTAAAACTTTCTAATGCAAGACTAAAATTAGTAACATAATATAAACATGCTGAGTGTTTTTTTACCTTCTGAAGGATACAGGGACAATACCAGCTCGATACTCAGCTATTTGTAAAAACACTGGCTGAGCAAGATCGAAGTGTTGCATGGGAGGGTTACACCATCCTCCAGCGTTATTCGGCAAGGCATTATTAGGCGGGCAGAAGTTAGTTGCAGTGACGAAAATAGACCCAGGACGACACCATTTGTTGTCATTTACACATTTGAGTTCGAAACATGCACCACAGCTCAACCCATTGTTGAAAAGAGCAGTGCTCAAAGCTGCAGTGTTAGTCCCGTATCCCTGGCTGTATAGATTTCCATACCCACATGCCCCGCCTGAGCTCGAATTCAAAAGCACAACACTTATATTTCAGCATGGATTTAATAAATAATCAGATGGGAAAAAGTGTCCAACTTGAAAAAGCTACTCACCCATTGTACCGGATGCATCACCACCGCCATAGAATGTCGCATGAGCATCACTCCAACCCTCATCATACCCATTCACAATCACACCCAAGCAAAGAAACCACACAAACGAAAACCCAACAAGCCCCATTTTCTCCTGCAAAGCAAAAACCATAAAAAAACCAAAAGTCAGCAATGCAATTTCATTCAGGCATTTCATCAAACACCTGAGCTGTAAATCAAGTAAACACATACCAAACCCACTCAGTAGCACAGAAGCAAACTGTAAATTGTGATGATGGAAAAATGAGGAAACGAAGCTGAATATATAGAGGCATCATCGTCGAGCATAAACACAGTAAAACAAGAATGGGAGAGTAACTGACAGTACATTTGTTTAATGGTTAGTGAGTTGTAATGCCAAGTGTTATCGGCAGTTGATGTCTCGGGGAATTGAATTCTTAGGACGTTTATAGTTGCGGAAGGACACGTGTGTCGATGACGATGCCACTGCGTGTCATTCAATCCATCGCGACGCTGAAGGCAACGCAAATTTGTAATCTCCCAAAATAACAAAAACATTTTTTATGTTATTAAATAAATTAAAAATTACTCCAAGGCTTCATTTGGTCGGTTAATTTTTTTAATCATTCATTATATTAATTATTTTATGTTTAATTAAAGAGAGTTTTTTTTGTTAAAATAATCATGAAATGAAGTGATTTTAAGCAAAAAATAAGTCGTGTCATGAATTTATTGAATCACAGATATATCCAATTTTATGATACGTGACCTGATTAAGAAAGATGGAGATGGCAAAGCAAGAGTTGTTGTTGCACATGGTGGGGAGGGAGAGAGGAAGTGAATTGGGTGGAAGTACGTCGAGTTTTTATATCGTTCGATTAAAGCCGAATGTGAGCAAGACACACATTCAAGAAAGGATTCATATCTGGTGCATTCCATCTATTTGCCGCGAAGATAATTAACAACGGTGTCATTTTGACATTATTTTCTATGACCTTACATAGTTTTAGATGAACTCTTTATCAAAACTATATAATTTTGGATTGTTGCAAATTGATCCTAGCAACAAAATTATAGTGTGGTACATTACAGATCGTACTAAAATAAAAAATGTCGTCTTTCAAATAATATATGATTTGATAGTGAGAAATGAGTTGATATTTAAATTATATTGCATAGTCTAGATTTACACTTAAGTTGAACATGAGATAGTGGTTTACTGTGGCTACAAACTTTGGTTATTTAACGATGAGTTGGTGGTCTAATGGTTACACTCTTAATTTTTAATTAAAAAGTTTTCGATTTGAAATGCTTTGAATACGCCAACAGAGTGGTGCTCTGTTGGTTGAGGGACCTGACAAAGGAACCTCAGGGCCAGGGTTCGAATTCTGGCCCCACCAATTTTCCTCAGATTTTCTGGGGCTTCATTCCTCCCGTCTGCGCGCGTGGAGGCTGTTTATTTTTCCCGCCTGTGCGTGGAAGCTGTTGATTTGTGCTCATTCGATGACATTGCTTGAAGTGATGCAAGATTGCTTAGATATTGATGGATGATTGAAGTTCATTGGTGGTAGTGCCTAGATGGCTTGTGCGTTCAAAGTGTTAATTGTACTAGATGAATATGTAATATCTTGTACTCAATTATAAATCCACCCATAAAAAAAAGAAATGCTTTGAATACACCTCTCATGAGTCTGGAGATTGTCCGCAATCTTTCACAGTTTGTCCGCAAAATGACGTATAAACTTGACTTCAACCATGAAAACATTATGTTGTTTGTATAATAAACACGTTAAACTTACGTGAAATAGAATTGAGATCAGAAAAGTCATGACATATTTCCATGGGACTGCGAGACAATATCTCATACTACATTAATTCAAGTTTTTTTTTTTAACCCACCCCGCTAAAGCCCCACTGCTTTAGCACCCACCAGGAATCGAACCCATGACGTGTGGCTTATAATACAACCTCCACTGCCACTAGGCTAGCCCTTGGTGTGCAAAAATCAACCGAGTAAATATTGGTTTCATTTTTGAATGGATGCTTATGATTTGTGACGCCTGGAGGCAAGTTTACAAGGCTTGATCAAGTTTTGATCGCATTATTAATTAATGATATTAAAGCTACTTTACACTTATTTTTTAGATTCTATGAAAATTTGAGGGATGAAAACAACTTACTAAATAAGATTTTGTGCCTGGTTTGCATTAAAAATATGAAGAAAAAACGAAAACATTTTCAATTAAATTTGTTATTTTATTCCCTCTAATTTTTGATAATCCAAACTTTAAGGTCAATCCTAAATTGAGTGCTCCAACAAGTCATTAGAAAAACTTCCTCATTGTGTTAATTTTGGCTATAGCATTGTGCTCTAGTTACAGATGTTTTCTGTTTGCAGCTATTCACGGATTAATTGCAGAAACAAGAAAAAGGAGTCACGTGAATGACTTTCTGTTAAGGTTCAGAAGCCACAAAAAACAAGTCTAATGTTAACCACGCATTGGAGTGCAAAGGACAACAAATGTCTTTGAATTTCAGTTCCCATCGACGTCCATGATCATCTACTCTGACCTGGTTACACCCTATACCAAAGATGAAGTCACATTGCTTCATACTTGTGTAATCGTGTTTGTGTTCTTTCTATAGCAAAAATAGTTACCATTTAACTTTTCAAATGTTGCCAACAGAGTGGTGGTCTGTTGGTTGAGGACCTGACAAAGGAACCTCAGGGGCCTCACCAATTTATCTCAGATTTTTTCTGAGGCTTCATTCCTCCCGCCACGTGCGAGGAGGTCTTTCTTTCCTCCCGCGCGAGCGAGGAGGTTGTGTGTGTTGTGCAGGAATCTTCCTTGCTTGCCTTTGGACGTGGGGCTTGTTCGCGTCGGTATTCATGAAAGTGGTCGTGTAAGCAGAGCGGAGAGACATGCGCGCTTGATTTGGCTAAACATGCTTGTCAATGATTGGGTGAAGGTGTCTGTTGTGACCTGTGCTACTAGTGATTAGAATAGGATTCTCATGTATGAGATCTGAGACGAATTGTACCCATTGTAACCTTGTACCCATTGTAACCGCTATCAAAAAAAAACTTTTCAAATGTTAACTTTTAGGTGCTCTGAGTTTAATAATTGTGTTTATTCTTATATTATCAGTCAATATTATTTCAATAGGGTTAAGTTAAGAGACTTAAATTATTGTGAGACGGAAAAATTTAATATTACTAGTTGATTTTTTTTTTGACTGTTTGCTGCTCCAACTATAAGAAAGCAACAAATAAACAATTACAATCACACGAGCAATAGCTCGGACAACAAAACAGAGCCAACTAGACCAAGCCAACAATTACAATCGGGATAGCATCCCGAACAACAAAGTTTAATCTCTTCTCTTTTGCCCATTTAGCTAACTTGTCCGCTGCTCTATTTCCTTCTCTCATCACCAAGCTGAACCTCCAAGCATCGAAAGTCCGACACTGATTAATACAAGCCTGGACTGATGAGCTGCATTTTCGGATTAAAGAGCCTCCTTGCATGAGTATTTGAAATGCCTCAACACTATCTGTCTCAAACATGCAGGATTCCCATCCCCAACTTTTAGCAAATTTCATTGCATCAATTAGAGCCATTAATTCTACATCCAAGCATGACAATCCCCTTTTCACGTGCCACACTGCTCTTGTGTTAATAACCGCCCCTGAACTGTCACGACAGATCCAACCTACACCCACAACATCATCCTGTCACACCATGCCCCATCACAATTGAATTTCAAAAAGCCGCCTGTTGGAGGCTCCCAATTATAGGCTCCTCTTCTTGTTGAGATTGAAAATTTGAACCCAGGTTTGTAATTTGAGTGACCAACTCCCTAACCTGGACACACGCTCGGCAGGGTTGAGTCCATGTTCCTCCTTTGCCATCCTGTTTCTTAAAAAATATATACCTGGCTCCATAAAATATAAACACCAGTTCCTCTGCACTATAATTGTTGACACAAAACCAAATCCATTCCGCCGGCGACTGAAAGTTTGTATCCAAGAATCTGATGTTTAGTCTTGACCCCTTCCAAAAAGCATCAGCCCACCAACATCGCAACAAAACATGTATTGATGTTTCACATCTAAAACCACAGACTCTACACTTCACTCCTTGAATTATGCATCTTCTATCTAAGTTGCACATCACAGGCATAAAATCATAATACAATTTCCAAATAAAAATCTTTACTTTACTTTGCATCTTGAGTCTCCATATGAAGTTCCACATACCTTTAATCTTAGATGAGTCTGAGGTTTCCCCTGATTCCATAGCAATCGACTGCTCCCTTTCCATCCTGAGTGCCTCATAGGCTGATTTAGTCGAGAAAATACCGTCTTTTTCCGCTTTCCATCTAACAGTTTGGTGGTCTGTGTTGATAATCTCAAAGTTATTCTTAAGTTTCATTCCAGCCTCCCAGATACTTCTCCACGCTAGAGATGGCCTGTGTCCTCGAAGCGCAAATAAGAAATTGGTATCCTTAAAGTATTTGGCTTTAAATACTCTTGTGACTAAAGCATTAGGATTTGACATGAATCTCCAGGCCTGTTTTGCAAGTAGGGCAGTATTAAATAACGATAAATCTCGAAAGCCCATCCCTCCGTCCTTTTTGATCGACATAAAGCTCCTTCTTCATCCAGTGTATACCTTTGTGATCTTTACTGCTACTCCACCAAAATTTGAAGATTATTCCAGCTAGCCTTTTGCAAATTGAATCAGGAATTTTATAACACATCATCGCATATTGTGGTATGGCTTGAGCTATCGACTTAATAAGAATTTCTTTCCCTGCGCTTGACAATGATCGTTCAGTCCAGCCCTGTAATCTCTGCCAACACTTCTCTACTAGAGAATGGAACAACTCTGACTTATTATGACTGAATGCCAAAGGCAGACCCAAATATCTTGATGCACTACTGCCTGTCTAACTCCAAGTTGTGAGCAGATTATATGTCGATCCTCCGCAGACACATTTTTGCTGAACACAATTTCAGATTTACTATAGTTTATTTTCTGGCCTGACACTGCCTCGTACCTTCTCAAAATGTTCTTAACCACAACCGCATTTCTCCTAGTTGCTTCAAGAAAGAACATACTATCATCTGCAAAAAATAAATGAGAAATACTTGGTGCACCACGACATATCCGAACTCCTTTTAACTCATTTTCCTGCAGTGCTTTGTCCATCCTTTGTGATAGCCATTCTGTGCATAAGAGAAATAAGTACGGGGATAATGGGTCTCCTTGACGTAGTCCTCTCTCAGGAGTAATACAATCTGTTAATTTGTCATTCACTTTCACCAGGTACTTTACCGATCTAACAATCTTCATCACTAGATTTATCCACTGCTCAGGGAAGCCCAGTGCTCTCTGTATATTTTCCACGAAATTCCATTCTACTCTATCATACGCCTTGCTCATGTCCAATTTCAATGAGAAAAAACCGCGCTTCTGCTTTGATCTTGTTCTAATGAAATGTGTGACTTCATGGGCAATAAGAATATTATCCGATATCAATCTCCCCGGCACAAAGGCTGACTGAGCTTCTGATATAATGTTTGGTAGAATTTCCTTGAGCCTATTAGCCATGGCCTTTATACAAATCTTCGCAGCCACATTGCAGAGGGAAATAGGCCTGAACTCTTCCATCCTGATTGGATAGGAGTTTTGGGAATAAGGGAAATTACTGTTCTATTGAGCTCATCTTCAATGCATCCTTCATTCAATACCTTAAGAGAGCATTCTACCACCTCTCCTCTGACCATATTCCAGAACCGTTGAAAGAACAATGCCGAAAAACCATCAATACCTGGCGCTTTGGTTGGGTTAAGTTGGAATAAAGCAGATTGGATCTCAGCCTCGTCAAAAGGTCTGCAAAGGTAGTCAAACGCTTCAGTCGTAACTCTCTTCTTTATAAACCTCAGTTCTCTACTCCAATCGATACTTTGATTATTAATGGTGGACTTGAAAATACTATCAAAGTACATTTTGGCCAGCAATCTCAGCTTCGCATCTTCATCTATCCATTCGCCATCATTTCCTTTTAGCTTAGTAATTGTGTTCTTTTTCCTTCTTGAAGAGGCCTTCGCATGGAAGAAGCGAGTATTCTGATCTCCCTCTTTAAGCCAATCAACTCGTGACCTTTGTCTCCACATTAACTCTTCCCTTGCTCTCCATTCATCTAATTGTCTAACAATCTCCTTTTCCTTATGGATCGTCTCTTCAACTCTCTGCTCAGCTTTCACCATTTCGAGTTGTTGTTCCAATTCCCTGATACTCTTACTCACTCTCCCAAACTTTTCCTTATTCCATTTAGTTAATTTCTGCCCACATTTGTGTAGTGTTGAAGTCAAACTCTGGCTATCTTCCTTGGCACTATTCCAACTTTGCAGAACTTCATCCTCGAATGTTTCGTGTCTGATCCACATCGGTTCAAATTTGAAAAGTTGTCCATCATAACTCTTATTTGTTCCTGAGAAATTAATGAACAAAGCAAAATGATCAGAGAAACAAGGGACGATATGTTTAACTAAAACCTTTGGGTATATCTCCAGCCATCCATTATTCGCTAAAACTCTATCCAGCCTCGCTTTAGTTTCCAATACCCCACTCCGTCTGTTGGTCCAAGTAAATGGATTTCCAGTATATCCGACATCGAATAGATTACAGTCCTCTATTGCTTCCCGGAATGATCTCATCTGCCACTCACCTCTGACTCTCCTCCCTTGAACCTCCCAATAAAAGCAAACTTCGTTAAAATCTCCCATAATACACCAGGGTAAGTCATTGAAACCAGCCAGCTGTCTCATCAAGTTCCATGATTCAGTTCGGTGGTGAGTAATTGGACTCCCATAAAACAAGGTTAGACGAAACTCCGTCTCAGCCTCGACAATAACATCAATATGATTTTTTGAATAGCTGCACACACTTAATTTAGCCTCTTCAACCCACCAAAGACTCAACCCTCCAGCAAGTCCCACTCGCTCAATTGTTAAACCAAATTTAAACCCTAAACTTTCCTGAATCTTATTCAATCTTCCTCGCTCAATCTTCGTTTCCATAAGACCGAGCACATCGGGCCGATAATGCCTCACCATACTGGTGAGTTCCCGAACTGCCTGTGGTTTGCCCAGTCCACGACAGTTCCAGCATAATGTTTTCATTGTAATCGGCGGGACTGCTCCGCAGTCTCCACCGTTGAACTCAGTTTAAAAATACCACTGTCACATACCCCATATTCCTTCCCTAACTCTCCTTCCCTTGACGATACACCTTGATAAGGATGGAATCGTCCCTCGCCATTTTTTGATTTTTGCGATTTCTTCCTCCCAGATGCTGTTCTGCTCATCATGTTCTCACCCGTACTGTATAATCCTCCGTTGCCACTTTTCAACATGTTGTTTTCCTCATCGACTTTGACCCTTGACACATAATCTACCCTTTTGCTAATTGGACTAATTGGGCTAATTGGGCTAATTGGGCTAATTGGGCTAAGTGGGCTAATTGGGCTTACTGGACTAACATCACTGGCCACCCACTTCACTGGAATTTGCACCAGATCAGTACAACCCTCGTGCTCCTTTCGACAATTAATTCGTGCCGGCGTCTTATTTGATGATTGGTCTTCCAAGATTCTAGGAATTTCCATCGGTGTCGGTTCATATACTTGCACGTGTTGAAAATTTACCTCCTCCTGTCTTTCCGTTTCCACCGCCTCTCGGTTCACTGGCGATTCTTTTTCCGGCCAGTTGTTGGTGTCTGTGTACTCAGCTCTGATTCTGTTATTCCACCTTCGCTTAACACTTTCTGTTTTTTTCATTTCACACCCTGCCTCTTCGTGCCCCATTTTTCCACATCTAAAACAGAATATTGGAAGCCGTTCATAGCGAAATTCAATCCAAGCCGGCTCCTTATTACGTCGTTCTGAATAACATCCGGGGGCCACTGTCTTGTTGATATCCAACTCAACACGAAATCTGACAAACCGCATTCTCATTAAATCCCCTTCCTGTTTTCCACATTTAAGTGGTCTCCCTGCTACTGGGACATATTTAGATGCATACTTCTCATTCATATATTCCACCGGTACATTGTGAAGTTGCACCCATAGCTGAACCTTATCAATTATTATCTCCTCGGGTGTTAGTTCTGGTTCCCACTTTCTCATTAGCACTGTATTTCCCATAAAGCTCCATGGACCTCCCTCTAGCACCCTCTCCTGCTCCACTCTCCCCTCAAACTTAGCCACCACAATGTTATTCGGCATTTCCCCAAATGTTAATCCACCACTTACTTTCCACGCCTTCCTCATAGCTGCTATGAAATTAGATTTGTTAAAGCTTCTGTCCGGGAACAACTTCAACAGAATCCCCCACTTCAGCTCTGCCGAGGCCTCCTCCCTTTCATCATCTTTGAATGAAACCATCACCTCTCCATCAAACCTTTTTGTCAGCTCATCAATGACACCATTACCTAGCTCCATTTTTCTGTACTGTTTAGGAATATACAAAGGACAAGAGAAAATGAACAATTTCGAATAGAAACTGTAGAAAAAGCTCTCAGAACAACGCGTTCAAAGAGAAAGGACAGTACATGTAATTTTTCAATTTAGTGCATGTAATTTTTAATCGAATTAGTCCCACATAACAAATTAAAGCTTTTAAATTAAGAAAAGAAATAAACATTAGCATATAGTTACATACAAGAGATAGTGTTTTGTGTAGTGTTGTTGACATACCGATTCGCACGGTCTCATCGATTTGGACATATAAGAAAAGGAATCCAATAAATACGGGTAGTTGGGCTTTGCTAAACACCCCGTTTATTATGTATCACACGTTTCTGGATCAACAATATCTCTTCTTTTATGCTCCATTTGGATGATTCACGAAAATATGTATGGAAAAGAAACTTTGATTGAAAATTTTAAAGAAAATATTTTGGATGTATTTGATTGTATCAAAGAAAATGAAAAATTAACAAATGAAACGGCATAAATTTTTCTTCTCAAACTTTTATGAAAAAATTAATTTCCTGAACATCTTCTTTTAAAAAAATTCCACTACTTTTTCTGCACTCAAACGGAGGTTTATCGGTTTGACTTTTATGACCAACTGATGGTAAATTAAGAAATTACCAAAATATTATTAAATTGATAAGGTGACATGGAGATATTTTGTTAAAACAAACTCCATGTGCTGACAGCATTTTCCTAAATGTATTATGCCTGATTAAAAAATCTAACTATCGTGGAAGGAGATGTAGAGCTAGTGACGTCATTTTATTATGTCATCATATGATGTACTCCATTGATTACAATGTCTGCAGTTGATCTTTAATAATCGCGAGTTTCGAGCGCGTGAAATACAGTCGCTTAAATAGGACAAAATGTATATGACTTAAATTTGCCAGCCAGGGTTTGCAACTTGTTATGTATAATGTGCATTTCCATGCGTATAATGTGCTTCTAGTACTATTAAATTTCATTAATTATAAACTAATTTATCTCAAATTCTTACTTTGACCAATCCATTTCTCGGATGCTGTATAATGTTTTCTTGTAAAAGCATTTTTATTGATTGTATAAAAACTTCAATACATTCTAGAAAATATTTTCTCTCGTATCATCAAAATTTGCCATGTCTGATGGTCCATACATTCAGAAAATCCGAATCCTATTGATAAAATATTAAAAGTGTAATCGTTAGGCTATTTCCTTTTCCACTTATATGATTATGTCAAAAGTATCATCATGTGCATTCATCTATTTTAGTAGATTCGTGAATCTTAATTTGCATTCGTTAATTGCATTTTATAAATAACTGAGATTGCACCACGTTATTGCATTTGCCATGTGTATAATATGTGCAACTCACATTTCTCATTAGTGTGTTGACACAATCTGATGTATTGATAAAATGCAACCAACGAATGCAAAGGAGGATTCACGAATCCACCAAAAATTTAATGCTATCTTAGTGATAGACTTGGAATTAGTGCTATCTTAGTTCAGCTAATTTATTAACTATCCCTCTATTGCGATAATTAATTATAATTTAATTCCCAATTGTACTTATTAAAATCTATTTGCTAAATTTTATTTATTATTAATGGTATCATTACTTACATAGTTGTAATATCTAAACACTCCTTGCACTTGAAAACCAGGGCGCGTGAGGATCCTAATCATAAAAAAACAACAAAAACTGTCATGTAAACAATTCATGAATTTCCGTCCACCTTCCTCTGACTTTCCTTTCACCATGTCTCAAGGTCATTTTATAAAGCCTTCCCCATCTCATATTCCACAAAGCAGCAACCTCACTCCATTACTCTCCTGAAGCCTTTCAAACAATAACAACATGTCACCAAGAAGACATGATCCTAAGATTGGAGCAATCCAAGACCTAACAACAGGGCTTGAATCAGCTTTGTTGTTACGCCAATGCTTCCTTGATGATGATGTTAAGGTGAAAGATCATATGATTCATCAATTTATGGAAAAAATTATCGAGTCATTTCAAAACTCGATCACATCGATGGATGGTTGTGGAGATGGAGATCTTCATGGGTCTAATGAGATTTCGAATACGTTGGAGTATTCTGAAGAGAGCGTTAGGCCCGTTAGCGGCCTCTCCGTCAGAAAAGGCCGCCGTGGATGTTACAAGCGAAGGTAAATACTAAAATATTCGAGAAGTTATACTTTAAATTTGAATTCAGAACAATCTAATCAATATTTACGAATTTCTAACATTTAAACGATCATATAAGATAAAAATTTACTTATATTTTCATCAATTCCAAATCTAGTATACAATCTAGAATTTTCAAATAGTGAATGACCATTTTACTCATTGTAAATATGTTTATCTTGCAAACGTATTTATATGCTTCACTTGTCAATAATTGCAGAAAGGGATCTCAGTCGTGGACCAAGGTGGTTCAAGCCGTGGTGGACGACGGCCAAACTTGGAGGAAATACGGTCAAAAAGTTATCCTAAGTGCACCTTTCCCTAGGTCTAGGTGCGTCCCTACTTTCTGATTACATAATCAATTGTCTTTCGATTCAACTATATTACAATGTTGTTATAGCGTATTAAATGTCTCAGACTCAAGTATTAATTTGTCTAAAGTAATACTTAATATGATTTTCTTAATTTCTAGGAGCTATTTTAGATGCACCCATAAAAAGGAACAGGGATGCCTGGCTACCAAGCAAGTTCAGCAGACACAATTGGAGCCACCAATGTACACTGTCACCTATGATGGTCACCACACTTGCACCAATTTACTAAAATCCGCATCACTCTTTGTTGACTCTGTTCCGATCCCCGACTCTTCCGTTTTGCTTAACTTCAACTCATCCGAGTCCAACGCGTATCATGGGAATGCTCCATTTAGATCGTCAGACTACACAGTCCCGACCGAGTTTGCACCATTTGAAGGTATGTCGTCCAATGCTTCGAGTGATTGCAGTGAATTCAATCAGGAGATGGATTTTATGCAACATGGGGTTGGGAATGATAAAATTTGCTTTTCAGATTTTGATGAGTTGATGAAACTGGAGTTTGAGTTATAAGAGAATTAGATTGAATTGTAGTCTTGGTCTTGGATGGATATTACATTTGCAAAAGGCATGTAGTATTTTGTTTTGTAAATAATATGTAGTATTTTAATTTTGATAAATGAAATACTTTTTTGCTCATTCTATTTGTTTAGCTATTTTTCTCAGTCCGCCTTTCTTTCCTAGTTGTTTATCTTTTTTCTTGCATATAATTAGGGATTTTTGCGTCACCGATATGAAGAAGCAAAACTCGAGGAAAGCCTTTAATAACATGTTACACTATGTGGCCGTTCAATGAAAACAATTTCGTTCCTCCACTTCGTCTGAATTTTCTCTCTCCTTTCTGTTAAGCAAATCCACTGAACTTGAAGAAGATTCTTCTACTAGCCTCCTTCTTCTGGTTTTGGGTTTACCTTGCCCTTTTGATAACTTGGTGATTTATTGGTTAGGGATTTATAGTGACCATCCGATTACATTGGTATCAGATTCGTCGATAATGAGATCTTAATCATGGTTGAAATTCGCGGTCAAACTATGGCTAAGCTGAAGGCACAACTTGAGGACGTGCGTTGCTAGTTGGAAGAACGCACTCAAGTGCTAACAGATGAGCTTTCTGAAATCAAGGAACTCCTTAACCGACTGGTTGTTCGGGAAAAACCCGCCCCGCTGGATCCCAGCTACCCATCTTTTGATCCATTAAAAAATAAGAATCGAACTCCAGAACCACCCGATCAAGGTGTTTTAGGCACAATGTCCAACATCCGACATCTACAAGCAAGTCAGAGAGAAGTCCGGTTCCCTTGCGACCTAAGGGAAATCGGACAGTCATAAACACTTTTTTCTGCACGCAGGATGATGCTATGTTGCATTTATGTGCATATGCAATTTTGCAATATGAGCTCGATGCAGGGGTCAAACGGGAAAGAAGAAATGCAGGATCGATGCATGTGGGTTCCCTATGGAAAGCAGACGCGACTGATGGTAAGTGTCCGTCTGCAGTCTAGAGTGGGTTCTGCACGTTGAAGATGAGCAAGTGAGTTTGAACTGAGCGGATGCTTGAAGCTGAAAGTTCAAACAAAATTCAAATTAGATCTGCAAGGGACTTTGAAGAACGGAGACTTTAAAGAACAGAGGAGGAATTCAAATTGACAATCATCAAGGAGATTTTGAAAACGGAATTTCAAGATGGGGCGCGGGAACGGTATGAGAACGCAAACCCATTTCTTCCTTTTTTTAACTCTTCAGATTTAGGGTTCTGCACATCACATTCTTGAACACATTGCTTTCTTGTACGTATAAAGTTGGAATTTTCGTTAAACTTATGTCGGGATGTTAAGTTAGTTTTTTACGAAAAAGAATGGGCGATTGATGAGGAATCTACAAATATGTAAGAGGTAGGAATGCGTAATGCTTCTCCAAAATTGGTTAAAGCACTACAAAGTCTGAATCAGGGGGAAATAAACATCATCAAGGAAATGGGGTTTGAGAATATTTGCCTTCTCAGGATCACAAAAATGCCTAGAGAATTCGCATCACGGTTGATTGTTTCATTTGGGTTACTTATAGAGGAGAGGAGATCCTCATTCCAGCTAGAGTCGATCCAACTTGCCAAACAATACAAAAATGGAGGGCGCAATTACAAATAACTAGAGGAAGTGTCACACCTGCAGTCTTAATTCGTGAAATGAAACTCAATAATTTGGTAAAAGATGGTTCAAGCGACACTTCATGGTCTTGTTTTACTCTACAATGATTGAAAACCTGCGGAATGGGGACTGTAACTTGCGCATCTTAAGTATCCTGAAAAAGCCAAAGACGATTCCAGATTACGATTGGTGTGGATTTATTCTTGAAAGGGCAAAAAAAGGAAAGATAGATCTACTAGCCAAAAGGTCAAAGTCATATCCTGGTCCATTAATACTATTAGCGGTAAGTTGAGAATTCTTACTGTATATACGTTTCTTCTTGTTTTTGAATACACTATCTTATTGTAGAATCCATAATTATAGACCTTTTGTGCAAATATTATATTGTGAAAGGTTATATGTGACAGATTCAAGCATAAAAAATAAACATCAGTCTTCAAGTCATGGACACAGGAGGAATTGAGACAAAGGGTGGAATATCACTAGTACAGAATAGTTATTTAACAGCGCTTGTAAATAAGCGGTGTAAAAAAACACTTTTCACAGCGCTTATATTAATAAGTGCTGTTGTAAGGTAAATAAACACAGCGTTTTACGAGGAAGCGCTGTCAAAAGTTTATTACAGCGCTTATTCATATAAGCGCTATCTAAAGTTCTACTTTTAACAGCGTTTCAAGGTATAAGCGCTGTTGAAAGTCTTGATTTAGACAGCGGTTATATGAGAAGCGCTGTTATTACTATACGACAACGCTTTTACTATAAGCGCTGTCTAAATTAAGACTTCCAACAACGCTTATACCTTGAAACGTTGTTATTACTATACGACATCGCTTTAATTTTTTTGAAACAAAGTAAAAATAATAATGCTCTGGTTTTTAACTTATTAAAGCGCTTGATACAGATAAAGGATGCTGAGTTTTTGGAAAAAAATGGATCACCATAAACAGGTGCACGTTAGAGGTGCATTTTAGCAGTTTTTGAGTTCCCGGTGTCAGAATTGGGCCCATAATACCTCGTTTCGAAGAGAACGACGAGCTCGTTAGGAACAACGAGCTTCGCTCGTGACATATGGTATTTTTTGGGCATTTTCGATTGTTTACTATTTTATTTCGAATTTTTAGTATTTTTCCATTATTTTCGAATATTTTATTATTTTTATTTTAGAGTTTTGTTGTTTCCCTATATAAGGAAACTTAGTTATTATTGTTAGACAGTTGATTTTGAAGTTTAGTTGGATATGATAATTTTTATCTGATTGCTAAATGCACTGTGTTGTTTATTTAGAACATTAGTTTACTTGTATTTTTATGATATAGAGCAATCCTATCGCATGATGGCATGTATGCTTGGGAGAGATGGCATGTATGCTTGGGAGAGATGGCATGTATGCTTGGGAGGGAAGGCATGTATGCTTGGGAGGGATGCTAATATTTTGTCCAAGTGATGTTGGCAACTATTGTGCTTGGAGGTGTATATATTATGACTAATTTATCATGTTTATAACATCGTTTCAAATAATAAATTGATTTATAACAGCGTTTAATTTAAAATAAGCGCTGTCATAATTAGGGTTCTAAACCCTGAACCCCGAACCCTAACCCTTAATCCGAACCCTAATTATAACAGCGTTTAAATAAATAAACGTAATATATAAATTAATAATAAAATATAAAACTTTTAACAGCGTTTAATTTAAAAAAGCGCTGTCGTAATTAGGGTTCTAAACCCTGAACCCCGAACCCTAACCCTAACCATCAAACCCTAATTATAACAGCGTTTAAATAAATAAACGCTGTAATATATATTAAAATTAATAATAAAATAATTACTTTTAACAGCGTTTAAATTAAAATAAACGCTGTAAATTTAATTAATAATTTTAAATCAAAAAATTATATATTACAGCGCTTATTTCTTGTAAAAGCGCTGTAAAAGACATCTTTTTAGTATTTTTAAGTTTTAAAAATCAGGTATATATTTTACAGGTTGTTAAGTTAAGAATTTAAAAACTCAATAAGTAACATTCAATTTATTAAAATATCATGAGAACATATATAAGCATTTGAAATCGTTGTCATTTAAAAATTTGTACTGTGTCTCTTTACTAAGCAATAGGTTGAACAATGTACATTTTTGATCAACTATACTTTTCATTAATCAAAACACAACAAAAATGCAAGTCAATAATTATTTTTGAAGTAAATGAGTTATTAGCTTCATAAATCAAATTTTCAACTAAATTTGTTTTTTAAAATCAATAAATTCTAAGAAAAAACAAAACAAATATCAACGGTTTACAACAGCGCTTATTATGTTTAAGCGCTGTTGTAAATAGTATACGACAGCGCTTAAACATGATAAGCGCTGTTGAAAGTTTTTTAATTCGATTTCTTTAAAAAAATACTCTTTAACAGCGTTTAATATTTTAAGCGCTGTTAAAGAGAGAAATGACGTGATTGGTCGACTCAGTTTCGCACAGATTTTAATCCCAATCGTTGCTTAAAATAATCTAACAGTCCACATTCGATATTTAAAATTTCGGAATTTTTAATTACGCGCCCAAACTTCCCGCTACAATCTTTCTATATATATCAAACTTTACATTGAAATTTTTGTGTCAAATTATTTTAGTTCTTCACCGATTCGAGTAAGGATAAACACCTTTTTGTTAAGCTTTAGTGTTTTATATTGAAATTTTTCGTTAAGCTTTTATGTTTTGTTTCATTTTATATTAACACTATTATTTTCTTGCAGATTTGTCGAATTTTGATGTGACAAATTCAAGACGAGCACGTCCATCATTTTTTATTTGATTATGTTAGTAAAAAAATCGAAAGTTAAAATCGATTTTAATTTCATTGTAATATTACGATTTAAATAAAATCGATTGCCTTTAAAGCGGTTTTAATTATTATTAAATTTCAAAAACCGTTTTTTCTAATCCCCGAAAATATTATAATAAATATCTTATTGCAAAATATTTAACAGAACTTTTATTTGAACGCTGTAAAAGAAAGAAATTCTTAATAATAGCGATTTAATTTTTTAAAAATAATCAAAATTTTACAGCGCTTAAATAATAAAAACGCTGTAAAAGTAGTTAACATACAACAGCGCTTGATACAGATAAAGGATGCTGAGTTTTTGGAAAAAAATGGATCACCATAAACAGGTGCACGTTAGAGGTGCATTTTAGCAGTTTTTGAGTTCCCGGTGTCAGAATTGGGCCCATAATACCTCGTTTCGAAGAGAACGACGAGCTCGTTAGGAACAACGAGCTTCGCTCGTGACATATGGTATTTTTTGGGCATTTTCGATTGTTTACTATTTTATTTCGAATTTTTAGTATTTTTCCATTATTTTCGAATATTTTATTATTTTTATTTTAGAGTTTTGTTGTTTCCCTATTTAAGGAAACTTAGTTATTATTGTTAGACAGTTGATTTTGAAGTTTAGTTGGATATGGTAATTTTTATCTGATTGCTAAATGCATTGTGTTGTTTATTTAGAACATTAGTTTACTTGTATTTTTATGATATAGAGCAATCCTATCGCATGATGGCATGTATGCTTGGGAGTGATGGAATGTATGCTTGGGAGAGATGGCATGTATGCTTGGGAGGGAAGGCATGTATGCTTGGGAGGGATGGTAATATTTTGTCCAAGTGATGTTGGCAACTATTGTGCTTGGAGGTGTATATATTATGACTAATTTATCATGTTTATAACATCGTTTCAAATAATAAATTGATTTATAACAGCGTTTAATTTAAAATAAGCGCTGTCATAATTAGGGTTCTAAACCCTGAACCCCGAACCCTAACCCTTAATCCGAACCCTAATTATAACAGCGTTTAAATAAATAAACGCTGTAATATATAATAATTAAAATATAAAAAAATTACTTTTAACAGCGTTTAATTTAAAATAAGCGCTGTCGTAATTAGGGTTCTAAACCCTGAACCCCGAACCCTAACCCTTAATCCAAACCCTAATTATAACAGCGTTTAAATAAATAAACGCTGTAATATATATTAAAATTAATAATAAAATAATTACTTTTAACAGCGTTTAAATTAAAATAAACGCTGTAAATTTAAAATTAATAATTTTAAATCAAAAAATTATATATTACAGCGCTTATTCCTTGTAAAAGCGCTGTAAAAGACATCTTTTTAGTATTTTTAAGTTTTAAAAATCAGGTAATATATTTTACAGGTTGTTGTTAAGTTAAGAATTTAAAAACTCAATAAGTAACATTCAATTTATTAAAATATCATGAGAACATATATAAGCATTTGAAATCGTTGTCATTTAAAAATTTGTACTGTGTCTCTTTACTAAGCAATAGGTTGAACAATGTACATTTTTGATCAACTATACTTTTCATTAATCAAAACACAACAAAAATGCAAGTCAATAATTATTTTTGAAGTAAATGAGTTATTAGCTTCATAAATCAAATTTTCAACTAAATTTGTTTTTTAAAAATCAATAAATTCTGAAGAAAAACAAAACAAATATCAACGGTTTACAACAGCGCTTATTATGTTTAAGCGCTGTTGTAAATAGTATACGACAGCGCTTAAACATGATAAGCGCTGTTGAAAGTTTTTTAATTTGATTTCCTTTAAAAAAATACTCTTTAACAGCGTTTAATATTTTAAGCGCTGTTAAAGAGAGAAATGACGTGATTGGTCGACTCAGTTTCGCACAGATTTTAATCCCAATCGTTGCTTAAAATAATCTAACAGTCCACATTCGATATTTAAAATTTCAGAATTTTTAATTACGCGCCCAAACTTCCCGCTACAATCTTTCTATATATATCAAACTTTACATTGAAATTTTTGTGTCAAATTATTTTAGTTCTTCACCGATTCGAGTAAGGATAAACACCTTTTTGTTAAGCTTTAGTGTTTTATATTGAAATTTTTCGTTAAGCTTTTATGTTTTGTTTCATTTTATATTAACACTATTATTTTCTTGCAGATTTGTCGAATTTTGATGTGACAAATTCAAGACGAGCACTGAGAAAAATTCTGCACGAAGGCTAGGATTTTGGTCCATAATTTTTTATTTGATTATGTTAGTAAAAAAATCGAAAGTTAAAATCGATTTTAATTTCATTGTAATATTACGATTTAAATAAAATTGATTGCCTTTAAAGCGGTTTTAATTATTATTAAATTTCAAAAACCGTTTTTTCTAATCCCCGAAAATATTATAATAAATATCTTATTGCAAAATATTTAACAGCACTTTTATTTGAACGCTGTAAAAGAAAGAAATTCTTAATAATAGCGATTTAATTTTTTAAAAATAATCAAAATTTTACAGCGCTTAAATAATAAAAACGCTGTAAAAGTAGTTAACATACAACAGCGCTTGAATATAAAAACGCGCTGTTGTATGTTTTATATTTTCCAATTATTTTTATTATTTTTATTTTCCAATTATTTAAATTTTTAATTATACAACAGCGCTTTATGTTTAAAGCGCTGTCAATAATTGTCATATATAACACGCTTATTTATTTTTAAGCGTTGTAAAAACTTTCATAAACAACAACGCTTTTTCTAAAAAAGCGCTGTAATAAATCAGTTATTTACAACAGCCCTCGTTTCAACACCGCTTCAAGAAGCGCTGTTATAAACATAATCTGTAGTAGTGTATGAACTAAGCAATGGAGGGTTTGGCAAGGGCAAGATAAACCCTTTCTATGCAAAAAATAAGAGGAAGACTAAAGCAAGGATATCAAAAGATATGGATGATGAACAGGTATCTTGTATAGATGTTTGTAAGGATTTGATTTTATATTTATTCATATTAACTATTAACTAAATTCATTATAGAATATATTGGAAGAAAATGTTGATGAAATCCTAGAACATGTTGAGTTTGAAAAGGAAACCGGCTCTGGATCCAAAAAACAGCAGAGAAAGAATCAAACACAAAGATAATTAGAGGTATGAATTTATTTATTTATAATCAACTTTTAATCTTTGATAAATACATCATAGGTTATCGATGAAGAAAATGTGTATGAGATGATCAATCGAGTAGTATCAGAAAACGAACTATGTTTAACTATTTTTTCATTATAACTACCAGAGTTCTTTTTTACAAGAGGGCAAAAATTTGTCGAAAAAAAGGAAGCAACTCTTTGGGAGGTTTACAAGGTAAACGAATTTGAAAATAGATCTTACTGATCAATTGATGTTTGACATTAATTCATTTTTGATGTTCATCTATGCTTATGTCATTGATGCAATCAATGTAGGCAACAATAGCTGAGTTAAAACAACGTGCCGATGAAATGGAAGAAGCAAGACTAAATTACGAGAATTTACGAGCAGATTTCAACTGCATCTTTACCGCTACATTAATGGATTATCCAGAGAGGGCTCAATTGGAAGCACTTGATAAACTAGTGTCGAAGAGAGTGGGGTACACAGGTCCACCTTCAGGAGTGTTTCCGAGTAAAGCAATGGATGATTTAAGAACAGAAATGGTGAGTATTGGCCGTCATAGAGAACCGAGAATACACCTAGTGAATCTATTTGAAGATGAGTTCTTGGACAACAATTCAACTAACAAACCATCAGGGGATCTAACACCAATGGAGGATGTGCAAGCAGTAGAGAAAGATATAGAATAAAATGAAAATGATGAAGGATATGGGATGGATGAAGGAAGAAATGCAGATATAGATGCAATACAAATAGATGTTGAAAAGAATTTGAGCCAGGATGAAACAATGAAGAATTTGGAATCCATGATAATGATTTGGATTGTCAAGCAAATGAGGTTGGACACCAAGCAAGGGAGGATGTGGATACATATACTGAAGAGCTGGTTACTAATGACAGATTGATCAACTTCATAAGGAAAGAGTTGGAATTCGACAATACGAAATCAGAGTGTGAAACACACTTGACAAGGAAAAAAGACAAAAGGGAGTCTCCAGGTTAAGGAAATCACCCTATATTAGCCGCCCGGTGGACGTGAAAAATATTTCTGTTGAAGCAGACATATTTTGCGATTGGTTGTTCTCATTGAATGGGGATCCAGGTAAGGATTGACAGTAATTTAATATCAAATGCACATTCTTACTTCAATGTGCAAGAAGATTATTTGAACTTGAGTTGGTCCTTCAATGTGTACATTCTTACTAATTTGGTCTCTCAATATTCAGGGAAATTATTTACAAGTATAAAAACATGGAATACCGTAGAGAAGATTTTGAAAGCATAGAAGACGGACAACTGGTTAACGCTGGGGTGATCTGTGCTTGGGTCATTTTACTAAATTACATGGAGAAATTAAAGAGCACTGAATCACCAGTGCGCTACTTCTTCACACTATATATCTGTGTAAGGCATTTATTTTTAAAATTATATTCAAAGTAATTGATTTTTACGTAAACTATCTATTAAATTTTTTAAAAATATGCAGGAGGTTCTGGACGTGATGGAAGAGAATCTTAGAAAAAAAGCATTTAAAAATGTGTTGGAGTATGAGCTGGAAGATAAAACTAGAAACTCTATCCGCAACTTGGACATGGTATTCCTCCACTCCATGTAATCAACCTTTTATCACTATATATATTAAGACTTAAATTTAATATTGCCTTCGTGAAGATATTCTTCCCAATGTGGGAATCAGAGGATTACTACGTTCTAGCAGTAAATTTGAAAAAACCTGCAGTGGAAATATTGGATAATGACATGAATGATTGGCCAAAACTCGATAAATATGCGGGCAAGCCTCATGATTTGGTAAGGGTTCTGAATTAATTTATGTTTCTTATTCATGTTTTAGTACTAATTTAAGTTTTTTATTAGTATTAATTTATGTTTCTCCCATCTGTTAAGTTCATGTTTTGGTAAGGGATTATTCATGTTACGTTCTAATATTAATTTATGTTTCTTATTGTGTTCCATAATGTGTGTTCCATGATGTCTGATGTGAAACTCGTGTTAAATGTAGATGGTTGAATTAGTAGCTTATTTAAATCAGTGGACTACAACAAATGGGAAGCTTTGCAAGAGATGGAGATCAAAAGAGTCAAGCTGAAATGGGGACCAAAGGAAAAATCTGTGGACTCAAGAATATTCGCAATGAAGCATATGGAAACTGACGTGATGCAATATAGATGATAAATATTCCAACACGCAACTCAAAAGAATTTATAGAACTAGGGGTGACCTAGTGTCGAACCCAAGGGAACAGTGGAGTCAAGTTATATTTCAAACTTGATTACTAGCTTTCAATTCTTTAAACTCGATTACTAGCTTTCAATTTAGTTCTTAAGTGTTTTGTTTATTTTAAAGGAAATGTTATTTATTCTAAAGGCAATATTTAAAGAAAAGGTTTTGTTATCAAATATTAAAAACTATGACAAGGATGAGAATCCTCCACTAATACTTATGGTTTCACTCGAGCAAGATATAGATTATAGTTATGAATTTCCTTCTTGATGACAATTTAATATAGAACGTATAGTTATATGATAATATAAATCCTCACTCCCGTGTTAGATTTATATTATAGAATTTAGACTGAGTAGCATTAGCATACGAATCCTCACTCCCGTGTTAGATTCGCACGTAAACATCTACTCGACTAGCTTCATTCCTCCCGGTGTTTTCACTAATCTGTCCAAATACGCTTATTAATACATTCATGCACCAAATATACTCGCTGCTCCCGCTTTGCTAATATACTCGATCTAATGGTTGTATTGATTCCTAAATAGTCTAAGTTCACCTCCCGGTCCTTCCCTAGAAAATACTACTCGACCTACTCTTCTAGACGTTTTGTCAGGACACCTAGACGTAGTGCTCGGGTATGATTCAACACACATAATAGTCATACAAGAATTGATTCATATAAATTAGATAATCATGTTCAAGTTATTCATAAGCATTAGGAATTCATCAAATCCCCATCATAAGGAAACTACTCACTCATCTCGAGTGAGAATGCAAACATATTCAAACGATTGTAAGTAAAACGATTGTAAATAAAACAAGAGTAAAGTTTAGAAATTCTCAGTGATTGATGATCCTTGGTCGAGCTCCAAGCTGCTGCTATTCTCCTCGTTATCTCGAGTACAAAATTAGGTTGAAATCTTCTGTAATTTAAACGGTCTCCCGAGCTCTCTCGGCTCTTTCTTCTTCACTTGGTTTACTCGACTAGTCTCAATCACTTTACTAGGGTTTTCGGCCCCCTAGGCAGCAACCTTCTTCGAGTCTCTTGTGATGCTTATATAGTGAAGAGTAATCACAAGGGTCGAGTGAATGAAAGGTCTTGCTTTAACTTCTAATCATAAATGGCCGAGTAAATGGAAAGGTCTTCTTATCCACTTGTATTAAATCACTCGAGTGGAATGAAAGGTCTAGCTTATCCACTCACATTAAATGGTCGAGTGAATGAAGAGAATCCATACGAAGGGTCTTGATCACGTGATGACTTGCTCGAGCAGTGCATTTACTCGGTCGAGTAACATGAGTCTTTAGTTGTTCTAGCTCGGGTCAAGTACTTTAGTGCACTCGGTCTAAGAATTGCAGAAATGATCCAAATTATGTCTGATTTAGGCCGAATTCACGTGCTTTTCCTCATATTTCCATTTATGCTCCTTCGTAAGGCTGGAATCGTGCTTTTGACCTGAAACATCAATCAAAGTATCAAAAGTAATATATTTTACGTTATAATCATAGGAAATAAGCATGAAAGTAGGGACTTAAAATAGACATTTCTAACACTGATCAGAAACATATAAAGCGGTCAAAGGGGCTTCTTGGAAAGCGCAACTGCCGGGAGATGGAAAATTAGTAAGGAGAGTTTTTTATTAACTTTATAATGCAATTTTGATTCCTAAGATTGTATTGATTTTTATTGGTTCAGCTTAAGAAGACTTTGAAACGGTTACGCATTGCTTATGTAACAAATTTTTTAACATCACATATCAATTCTTGGAGTGAAAGCGTGCGGATGCAGAGTAACAAGTTCCATTCCCTTCCAAAATAAAAGCGAGAAAAAATCTTTGCGAAAAGGGATATCGCTTTGACAGAAAGCAGGCGATGAATCACTGATATGCCCTATTAAGACAGAATATTCTATTCAGCAAGTTTTGGTGGCTTCTTTTTGGCATCGCTTTGACATTGCTTTAACAAGTTTTAGTGGCTTCTTTTTGGCAGAACCTAAAGTCATGTAACTAGACTGTATCAAAACAGAATGTAAGTTATTATCTCTTTAATTACTGTCCAGTGAAGACATCATACTCTATTCAGCATACTTGCAAACATGTGAAAGGTGTTATTTGCAAACATGCAAATATGCAAACAAAAAGCATGAAAATTGGTTATAGTCATCTGCAAATCTGCAAGGTATTATGGACTTATGTGCATAAATGCAAAACCCTGTAAATTAAACTGAAATGCACAGCACATTTACATAAGTTCCATTAAAAACCTGTAAACTTACACGAAATGCACAACACATATACATTTCGTCTAAGTTCCATGAAAATGCTTAATGTACAACACATATTCCGTCTGAGTTACATTCAAGGGTTCAAGAATTTAACTATAAATATTCAACCTAAATTCAAAGAGCATTGTTCCCTCTAAATTACACCAAAGAAAGAGGGAATAATGCTCTAACCAAAAAGGCAAACATTACATCACAAAAACATCCTCAATCAAATTAATATATTTGTTTCTGAGAATTCATCATCACAGGGGTCAACTACAGGCAGGGAAATACCCTTGAGCGGACACGTACGCCTGTCGTGAATTCCATTCTTCTTATATGTCCCACATACTCGGTGAATCCGCTTGGATTTTTCTATAGCTAAATCACGCTCACTTATAATTCTTTTCCCAGATCCTTTGGTATGAACAACAAGCAGAGATTAATGGTCAACTCAGTAGGTACAGAAGCTCCGATCAATCTACTGATAGCTGACCTTTTATCCACTCTATCAACAAGGGAAGCTTCTGACTCCAACTGAATACGCATTTCCTTAATCCTACTAGTAAGTTTCTCAAGCTTCTCATTGTCATCAGCAACAAGACAAAGACATGCGTGGAATTCAGACCATATCATTGAATTAGGCGGAGCAGCAGGACTATGACCGATAGGATCACCACAGGACATGCGAACAACATTCTTAGTCCATCGATTCAACACATATTTTCGCGGAATCTTATCAATACTTCCGGAACGCATGACATAGAATATATGGCGACATTGATACCCAACCCTCATAAAATGCTTACAAGAACATTGGAAATCATTATTAACCAAATAATGAGATACCTGCAAATAATAAATTATTAACCACAACCGTACAAGAATATATAGCTAAAAAACGTCATATAAAATTTGGTTTAAACTAAAGAAACCTGCCGAAGCAACAACTAATCTTCTCCATGTCTACTTCTATATCAACATGCTTCAAATGTAATATTCATACAAATACATAAGCAGCTACAAAAATTCATACCAATCTATTGCAAATATATACACTACTAGTAAATCAATTACTAACCAGGAAATTGCACTGGGTGTACTTAGAATCTTTAAGTTCAAACACCTTGATATTATCTGCTTCTTTCAAATTAATAACAAATATCTCAAAACATGATGATAATATCTCTTTCTGAATATCAAAGGAAATACGATTTGTATACATATCACATGCATCAGACTCTATGGTAAGAGTTACTGTTTTTGGTTTCTTAAGGAGGGTATCATGATCATCCAAAGACTGAGTATACCTTTGATTCTCAATCGACTTTCAAAACCAGACATGAATGCCAATAAATTCATCCTAAGGCTAAGATATCTTTCAAAAAAGAATTCTGACTTTCTGACCTGGAGGTTGTCATAAGAAGACAACCTAATGGAATGTGGCGGAAATAAGCAGGAATCCAATACTTGCGGAGCTTGAATAAACTCGTTAACCAAACATTCCCAGTAAAACCATACTTTTGAATTAGAGATATCCACGCAGTTTCAAATTCTTCAATCTCGAGTTCATTGCTATAAATGATGGTGCTCAATTGCCTGCAAAACTCTTGAGAAGCAGGGGTTAAGAAACCGACCTGCACTTATACAATAAGATAGACAAAAGTAAAAAAGGGGATTATCAGACTTGTTACATGAGAATTAAAAAATACAAATTTACCTTAGCAGACATCTTCTTCATGATATGCCACATGCAAAAATGGTGATGTGCTTCTGGCATTACCAGTTGTATAACCTTTCTTAGAGAAGCGTCCTGATCAGTTAACAGCATAGTCGGCTGGCGACTCATACACTTCAAAAACAATAACAAAACCCAACTGTAACTATCAGCATCTTCACTAGAAATTAACGCAGCAGCAAAGGTTGCACTTCTTTTATGGTTGTCTACTCCAGTGAAAGGAATAAATATCATCTTGTACCTGAAAGTATGAAAAAATTAGATAAGGAAACATAAAAACAATCTGCAAATATAAAAGCACATACTAAAAATCTACTTAACTTGTTGAGAGAATAAGTGGCATCAAACGATATTACATCCCCAAATGTATTATAATTCTAAATAGAAAATAGAATCTGCCCAAAATATTCTAGTTAATTGATAGAGCACTTTTGTATGCTGTTTTAGGTCCTTTACACTGCTTAGATTCTAACATATTTAGTATAAGATTATGCTTTTGGTGTAGTTTTGTATCTCAGGTTGATTGAAAGAGTTAGAACAAAAGTGCAACAAGAAGGCTGAATCTCGGAACAAAAGACAACAAGTTGAAAAGAGCCAAAGACCAACTAGCGCGCGAAGCAGTGTGGCGCGCGAGTATGGGTCGTGCAGAGCAGAGCAAAACGATAACGTCAGCAATCAGGGACAAATCTGGAGCGATGACGTCATCACGCCCAAAGAATATTTCTAAGTCTGGAATTTATAAATAAAGATATTTCCAAAGCTGGTTTTTAGAGATAAGAATATATTCTCTTGCCTAAATATTCGTGGAAACCCTAGAAGGCAAGGGTATAAATACACAGCTATCAGGGATGTCCAGATATGTACGTATAGGCGCAGTAGAGGCGATTTAGAGCAGATTAGAAGAGAAGATCGCAGAATTGCCGGCGCAAGACTGAGACGCGCACTCACGACGCGCGCACCAGGCTATAGTGTCTTTACTTGTTGTTTTCATATAGATATTGAGATGAATATGTTCAGCATGTCTAACTAAGTTTC
Source organism: Sedum album (assembly GCA_006409495.1). Taxonomy (NCBI): domain Eukaryota; kingdom Viridiplantae; phylum Streptophyta; class Magnoliopsida; order Saxifragales; family Crassulaceae; genus Sedum; species Sedum album. Next base: position 29,171 of record QZGG01000707.1, read on the forward strand.
TGAATTCAGTTTAGACTTTAAGCTATGAATGATATGTTTTGAGGTTTTATTCTTAATGCATGACCTGTTTAGTACTATTACTCCGAGCATACTTGCATGATAATTAGTTTAGATAGTTAGGCGAAGCCTTTACCCGCAGACCTAATTATAGATTCTATTATATAACGTTAAACTATCAGAGGTACGTTACAGTGAATGATAGGAGTAGCACTAGAATAGTTAATCACTACCTTTACCGGATTCGTGGTTAATTAGACTAGGTTGGGTAGTAATATCATATAGACCTTTACCGTAATATATGTGTAAGTTATTAAGCCTTTACCGAACCTTAGCTTGCGTGAACAATCAGTCATAGATCCTTAGAAAACCAGTGATAAACATAGAAGTTCATAGTGATAAGTCTAAGCTGAGCTCATCTCTTATTTATAGTTTACACTCGTATTGTATTTTGTGCGCCAGTAGGACTCACGCTCTTGTTTCCTTTCTTTTACTTGTTTTACTCACCAAACCCCAATCTTTAGTTGTAGATAAGAGACAACTTCTCACCGTCCCCTGTCGATTCGACCCTTGACTTACCCCAATCTTTACCTTAGAAATCATGTTCATGAGATTCGACAGATTATCTTATCTACTTAACTTTCATTCTTATTCTAGAAGACGTGGAATGTTACACTGACATTCATCGAATTTTTTGATTGTGTGTCACTCCTAGTGATTATAAAATTTTATTTTAATAGTGATTTGTAAACACAGACATATTTATGTGCATCAAAATACTTGTAAATAATGAATGATAAAGAAATAGTTGACTAAATACCTGCACGACATATAATTAAAAAGCTCGTATTTCATTTTCATACAAATCTGGCTGTTAATTAATAATGCATCAAGTCTTAATCAAGTTAAGTAAAACCTCAAATCAACATCCAATGTCATTGACTTCGTTAAAATGACATTATAGAAAACCAAATCAAACAAAAACCAACTCAGGCAAGCTTCTAAATGTCCCATTCATAGCTGCACATATATAAGTCATAACTAACTAATGCACATCTCTGCTTAAAAACCTCTTGCCATAAAAATGAACATCTCTTCTGAGAAGTCTCTACCCAAAACCCTCTCAATATTCCAAGATGCCAAGTTTCTTGCCAAGCTTTTATCAAGAGAGAAAAGTGTTGGATCATCAAGAAGATTCTATTATAACGAAATCTCTAGCTCCATCCCCTTTACTTGGGAAACCGAACCTGGAACACCTAGAAAACTTGAAGTTCCCATATGTCATGATGTTCCAGTATTAACACCACCACCAGCATATCAAAATCGAGGAGTCTCATCAAAGTCAATTGGGGAGGAATATTTGTCTTCATACTCCTCATCGGTTTCTAGTAAGAGGAGGAGCTCAAGCTACTCCGGAACTGGATCAGCATTTTCATTTGATGAGAAGGTTGAAGGCACTGCAGATGAAGAGGAGATAATCAAAACTCGTAGATGTTCAATAACATCCCGCGTAACTATGTCGTGCTTCGGGAGGAAGGAACACAAAGGTGTATACTGTCGAAAATAAGTTTGTGGTCTGGTGCGATATGATGCATATGCATAGATTGTCATGCTCATTCTTGTGTTGTTATTTATGCATGATGGGGGACATGTTAGTTTCTCATATTAATAACTGGCTGCATATGTGTAGTTAATAATGTGTGAACGTTCTGTTTGTTGTAACGAAGTTATAAAAATAAGATTTTGTAAACAATTCTTCTTCATAAATATCAATTCTTAAGTAAGTTCAGTTGATTATTTCTTAAAATTTCATTATGAATTCTAATGTTATATAAAGATGAGAATTAAGATGCTGAAATGTTGCTGTTGTGAGGCCATATAGTTGACTGTTGCATTATTCAGATCAACAATTGCAAGTGCTATGGTGAGATGGAAGTCACTAGCAACGAAGATAAGTTTGAGTGCAATGGGCACGTAGTGTTGCAAACACTTCAGTATGTCCTTATTACGGTATTCATCACATCTTGCTGAAAGCAATAATATTCCAGGGAAACAAGTTAACTGTAGCTGTTTATAAAATATAGTCTTTTTAATTTAACAAGTGAATAATTAGAAGAGTTAATTATACTTGACAATACCACTTGTATATTGTAATATTACATTCAACCACCCGTATAAAGTTTGACGTTTCCAAACAACCATTTATCACTGTTCCGTCAAATATTTCGTTAAATATATTAATTTTTAATATAATAATAGTATTTTTATTACAATACACCACCTCTATAATAAATGAGTGTCCACTTCACCACCTTTATAATCATTTTGGTTTCCATTTAACCACCTCTCTGTTAACTGAGGTGATTCTTTGGAAACGTTGATAATTATAAAGGTGGTCGAATGTACTATTATAATATACAGGTGGTTTTGTGGAAAATGGCACATTATAACGATGATCATCTGGAATTAACCCTAATTAGAAATAGCACCGCATTTGGTGAAATTGTCCTACGCGTGATATTAGGGAGAGAATGAAAACGAACTAGTTTACTCTTTTTTTGAATTAATAAATTAATATATAAAGAGTTAATTACAGATGACCACTTGTATAATATGTCATATTCTACTCCACCACATTTATTATTTAAATTTGCATTCAATCACCTTATAAACACCGCCGTTACCAAATAACCACCTACGCTAACGGAGAGGTGCTTAAATGGTAACGGAAGCAATTATAGAGGTGGTGAAGTGAAAATTCATTTATTATATCGGTGGTGATTTGTAATAAAAATATTATTATATTAAAAATTTAATATATTTAACGGAATCTTTGACAGAACAGTGACAGGTGGTTGATTGGTAACGGCAAACGTTATACAGTTGGCTGAATGTAATATTACAATATAAAGGTGGTGGAGTGGAATATGACCTATTATGAAGGTGGTCATCTGTAATTAACCCATTAATAAATCATGGTTCGAATTAGAACTTTTGAATATAAGGAGTGTATCATTGCATATGTGCATATATTGTCCTTGCAATCATGAGAAACGACAACACAATTTTAAAACATTGCAAATTAACCACGTAATTGTTAGAATTATTACAACATTATGAACAAAACATTTGAAGAAAATAGGAGACAAAGTAAATACAACAAGACATAATATTTGTTTGACCCAATATATCCACATAAATTACGTGAGTAAATATCGGTTAACAAGCCAAAAGACCGATTCAGTCTACCAATTTTTTGAAGGGGCTACAAACCATCACAATAAGATTCTATTTGTTTATGAGTCATAGGAAATCCTTCTCAATAATACTTGTGTCAAGCCCATCAATCTTCATAACTCAACAATCTCCTAATTGAAGACGCATTCTAATTGTGGCATTTACAACTCCAATACTTACCTTGCCACAAACCTCTTCATTTACGCAGACAAGTCAGTTTGAAGTCATACATTGCTTCAACTTTAATGAGGTTACCACCTTAATAAACATGCCATCATGATTTTTATCTCCATCAATTTTCATATAATGCAAGACTTTCTTTTCTATAAGATGCCAAATATAGTGATTCTTCAGTTGTGCTTAGCCATTAATGAAAGGGTAAATTTTCCCGAACCACCTATAAAATACGCATTTTTCTTGGAGCCATCCTTGAAATAATTTTTTTTCGGAATCCACCTTTCCGTTATATCTTTTTCCCAAGAACCATCAGCCGTTAACGCCATCAACTTTTCCGTTAAAAGTGCACTTTGATGGGTGGTTTGTGGAAAAAATAAAATTTTATGGGTGGTTCAAAAGAAGATTACAAATGATAGTGATTAGGCACCCACTACCTGAGCCAACAGGTCTCGGGTTCGAGTCATGGAGTAGGAGTGAATTCCTGTAATCCCTTTAAAAAAAAAAAAATGATAGTGAGCATAATATCTATTTAAAATAAAATTAAGAAAAATAGGTAATAAAACCATATATTTAAAATTTAGTATTGTTACCAATATTAAAATATACTTCAATTATAGTTTTATTAACTTTTAAAAATATTTTAGCATATATAAATTCTATAAGATTATTATACAAGACATACAACTTTTTATTAAAATCAAAGGACAACATACAATCAAAGACTAATTTTAAATTTTTTAATAACTTCATATTACCCGACACTAATTTAATTTAAATTATGTCTCTTCGAGTTTCTCGTGATATACAATCAAACATTTATTTAAAGTTATAATAATCTAATGATACTCGGCACTCTAATATATTTTAATATTTGCATTTATGAGGTACTCTTGAAACTATTTATTGCCATATGAATAACACTCTGGCTGTCTATTGTTTTTCACTCTGGAAATCATCAATTTTTCATCAAAAGAAGAGCTTCAATGAGTGTTTTATGAAGAAAAATGGATTTACCGGTGTTTTCAGAAAGGGCCAAGGAAGGAGAGTGAGAATTTATTTAAGATTATATTTAGGATATGTAATAAATAATATAATAAAAAATATTACATTATTAAGTGAAAGGTTCTAGGAGGACATGCATTTTTTAATAAGACGGAAAGACATGATCTCAGCCGTTGATTTTTATCAATCCAACGGTTGATATTGTTAACCGTCAATCACCAACCCCCGTGTTTTTGCAAATCAAACCACCCAATTTATTAAAAACCAACTTTAATCTCAATCATCGAATTAATCAAATCAACGGCCAAGATTACGTCCTTATGTCTGACAATATTTATATATCTCTCTAGAACTCAACTCACATTATTAATATATGCATTGTTATAATAAAATGAAAACTACAATTTTATTATCTTTGAAAACACTTCGACGTAAATAAACTCTAAAAGATTGTAAATTGATTACAATTGATTGTTTCTAGGAGGACATGTATCTTTTAGTAAGACGCAAGGACATAATATCAGCCATTGATTTTTATAAATCTAACGGTGGATGTTAGTAACCGTCAATCACCAACCGTCCGTGTATTTTGCAAATCCAACCGTCCAACTAATTAAAAACCAACTTTAATCTCAACCGTCGAATTAATCATATCAATGGTCAAGATTTCATCCTTATGTCTCACATAATTTACAAGTCTCTCTAGAACCCAACTCTTGATTACAATATCAATATTTATCAGACACAAAAAAGCTAAAGATGGCATTTTTCCATAAACTATATTAAGATAATTATAATACTAGTAGTTTGATGCACATACATATATGCACATAGTTGATTTAAAATATTTTAGTTTAATATAATAAATAGGAATGAATTGCATCAGAAATATACTAAATAAATAATTATTAACTCTAGCAGGGGTAAAATAGGAAAGTGAATTGTGGCTTCAAAAAAATCCGTTAATTCACTCCCTTGCGCTTTATAAATGGGAAGATATTCATTGCTCCAACATAAATTAATACCCTTCGCCTTAACTCTTGTTAAAATCATTTAATTTGTACAATTCGATGATCATCATCGATTGCATATGTGAATGGGGGGTTTAGAACATTAAAGAATTTTATGGATGTTAGAAAAATAAGTTTCTTATGGATGGTTACTTGTAAAAATAAAGTACATATAGAAAGAGAATGTATCATGTGAATCCATCTATTTTAGTTGACTCATGAACCCCCTCTTGCATCCGTTAATTGCATTTTTCAATGCATCAGATTGCACCACGTCATTGCACTTGTCATGTGCATATCACGTGCAAAACATGTGCAACTCACATGTCTCATTAATGCGTTGGCATAATCTGATGCATTTAAAAATGCAATCAATGGATGCAAAAGGGGGTTCATGAGTCCACCAAAATAAATAATAGTCCCATATGTAAGTGTCGTAAGCTAACGACGGATAGTTGTAGACAAACAATAACTAAGAGAGAGATAATTCATGACAAACTTTTTATTTCTTTTTCTAGGTGTAAATTGTTACTTTTGGATGGTATACAATCATACACTAATTATGAATAGTATTATATATTAAATATGCGTGTGGGGAATTTCCAAAAGGATTTTTAAATTTTGTAAGATCTTAAGACATAATATTGAGTAATAATAGAAGGACATGCATAATTTAGTAAGACGGAAGGACACGATTTGAATTATTGTTAATTTTTAACGATTGATATTGATAATCGTCAATCCTCAATCGCCCGTTTTATTTTCAAATCCAACTGTCAAATTAATTAAAAATCAACGGCTTACTTTACGTCCTTCTGTTTTACAAAATATACATATGTCCGTAAATACCAACTATAACATTAAGGATTGAGATTTCATGGTCAACAGCAGCACAAGTATGGGTATAACCGAAAGACAACAAACTTTTGTGAGAAAAGGTTGTCTTATTTTTGTTACGTGCCTTTAACTCTTTCAATTTCTAATACTCTTGATTTTATTACTATTTACTTTTTCCTTATATTTCAGTTACCTATATTTTTGTTTCCCAAAAAAGATGTAATTAAAAGAGCTGACCCTAAGACAACATCGTATTGGTTCAAATTAAATGATGTTCATATGACACCAAATGAGTTTACAACCTGAAACAAATTCTCCATATCAAAATTTTGACTATAAATATGTCTAATACTTCAACTGAATATTCACCAACTTTGAAAATTACTAATAAATTAGATTAACGACATGTCTGTTGGCATTCAATTTCGAATTTTGAAGTTATTTGTAGTTGCGTGTCTTCTTTTTGTTGTCACTCGAGGACAATGGGAGGACGGACATGCTACCTGTTATGAGGACGCAGGTATTAATTGTCATGCACATTGAATAACTTATATACTTTTATGTATAAATATTCATGAAGATATACCGAGTTCTAGAGAAATATTAAGAATATATGAGAAGTAAGGATTTAATTTCAGTCGTTGATTATGATAATCCGACGATTTAGATAAAAGTTGGTTTTAATTAAATAGGTAGTTGGGTTTGCAAAAAAACTCTAGCAGTTAGTTTGACATTTTTATTAATAATCAACGATTGAGATATTGTCTCACAGTCTCATATATAATTAGATGTCCTTGAACTTTACTCAACGAAGATATACTACATATGCAAATATGTTACGTAAAATGAATGCTTCAAATACATTACGTTCTTCGTAATCTTGAATGAATAGGTGGATATGCATGCGGGTACGATACGGGCTCTCAAGGCTATGGTAACCAAATATCTGCTGTAAGTGAAGCACTCTTTGGAGGACGCGATGGAGCTATGTGTGGTGCATGTTATGAGATAATGTGCGTAGATAGTCCCAATTGTTATCATGGAGCTGGTAGCATTAAAGTCACTGCTACAGATTTTTGTCCTTCTACAACCGGACCAGCACCTTGGTGCAATCCACCTCGAAAACACTTTGATCTATCCATTCCAATGTTTACCAAAATGGCTCCTTACAAGGCTGGGATTGTACCTGTGAAGTTTCGTAGAATTTCTTGTTCTAAAACAGGTGGTGTTCGATTCATGATTCATCCGAAAACTAATCAATGGTGGGCTCAAATTTTGGTACATAATGTTGGAGCAGATGGTGTTGTTTCGAATGTACGAATTAAGGGATCAAAAACTGGTTGGATGGAAATGAAGAGAAATTGGGGACAAAATTGGTGTATTCAATATGGATTATATGGTCAAGATTTGTCATTTCAAGTGACTATACGTTCTGGAATAACATTAGTGTTTAATAATGTTGCACCAGAAAGTTGGCGAAATGGGCAAACATTTGATGGGAGAATAAACTTTTAAGTAAAAAAATATAACATGATTTTTCATGTGATTCATATTAATAAAGTTCTTTATGTCGCCTCTTCTATACTAGTATTTTGTTGCACAGTAAAATCTGTGTATAAGTTGTGATCAATATATTTAGGATGAATGATGGCTTCAAAATTATAATATAGTAATTATGGAATTGTATAGGGATAATTTAGGAAATAATAATATGGCTTCAAAATTAACTTATAATAGGAGGGTTTGAGCTTCATATATAGTAAAGATATAATTATATACATTGATGAATTGTTGTATTTTGTAAAACGAGCAATCATTGTGATCATTTGTTTACTTAATTAAGATGGTTCACGGAGAATAAAATATATTTTATAAAACGGAAGGACGACATCTCGATCATTGATTTTATCAATCCGACTGTTATTATTAAAATCTGTTAATTCTTAACCGCCCCGTGTTTTTTTCAATTCATTTTAATTATAATTAAAAATCAAATTAATTCAACCTCTAGATTAATCCAAATCAACGGTTAAGATTAAGTCCTCCTATGTAACAAAACTTATTTTTCTCTATAAATCAACCTCATTGATGAATTGTTGTATTTTGTATATTGACCAATCACCGGTGATCATATTTTTTTACAGTTCAGATGATTAAAAATATTTTGCTATGACATTTTAAGAAAATAAACTTTTCATTTATTGATTTTTTTATAATTTTTGAAAAATATGGAATGTATGATTAAAATAATTTTTAATTAAACTCCAGAGTGAATTACTTCTTGGTTGTTACCTAATATGCTAGTGTCAGTTAATTACCTTCAAACGCTTTTTCAGATGTTAATAAATTCAATTATTTCTAGTGAAGTTTGTTTTAATTGTAATTATATATTTACTTGCACTGTCAACCATGTGAAGTGAAATATTATAATTATAAAATCTAAGAAGTGGTATGAATGGTTTTTGAAGCCACCATTCATTCCTTTAATATTTGGAATAAGATCATGTACAACTTCCTGAAGCCAAAACGTAAAGGAATGAGATCATGTGCAGCTTACAGGATTTTACAGCGATAAACGAAGTGACGTCGTTTTGAACTAATGAATGTCAAAACTACGTCGTTTTATAAAGGGTTCAGAAATTTAGAATTTGGGCTTTAGTAGAACAACATCGTTTTGAGTTATATTGAAACAAAAACTACGTCGTTTTTAGATTGTAATTTGAAATTCAAATTTTAAATATTGGCTGGAATTGGCTGTACGCTGTACAGGATCCAAGTCCAAACGTAAAATGACATTGTTTTAATTATTCTAGTTCAAAACTACGTCGTTTTACAAAGGGTTCATAATTTTTAAATTTGGATTTTACTAAAAACGTCGTTTTGAATTGTTTCTAATTAAAACTACGTCGTTTTATTAATAATAAGTTAATTATAAATTAGTAAAACCACGTAGTTTTAACTCGATGTATTGGCTGCACACTGTATGGAATCTGAACCCCTTAATATTTACCTAATTCTATTTTATATAATCATACACACATTTCGAGGTACTATCATCAGTAAGATGTTTTAGTGAGATGTATAAATTCAATAAGGCATTGAAACATGATCATTACTGTGATTTTTATTGATTCAAAGTTGTTTAACTTAAGCTCAATTTTAATCAATATCATAATTAATAGCAACCTTCAATTTTAAAAAAAACAACGCTCATTATATTTATCACATTTTACTTTTTTGAATAAATTAGCGACTTTCACTGGATCTCAATTCAGTGATGTCATGTTTCCTTTTGTCTGAGTAAGTACTCCATATTCATGGTACAACAATTAAGAAATAATGAATGGTATAAATGTGGAAAGGTAAGAAATGATAAAATGGTGAAAATTAAGTTAAAAATAGAAGAGAATTGAAATATATAAAGGGAAATGAGAAAAGTACATAATTGGGAAGGAAATAATTGATGAAAAGATGGGGTAATTAATTATAGTAAGTTACTTCGGAAAATAGAGAAAGAAACTAGGAACCTTAAAAGCGGAGGGAGAATAACATTTATGAATGCACGTGTTTATCTTTTGGATTAATGGATAACACTTAATGCAAGTAAATTAGTGGTTGTCATGTGAGACCAAATTGATAAAGTAGTGAATGAGATGGACGGTTGAGATATGATCTTATAAATATAAATTAAGAGTTTGGATGAAACTGAGCGCTCCTCACAATGCTTAATATGCGTCGAGATTAGGGGTGGGCATGATGCGGGTTGGTGCAGTTTAATAGGAAAACCGCATCCGCACCACATCAAATGGTTTGTTTAATTTTAAAACCACGAACCGCATTTAATTTAGGGTTTTTAGCAATAACCACCCGTCCAATACCAGTTTTTTGACAAAACCACCCTCTCAAAAAAAATTTAACTTAACCACCCACTAATTTAAAAACTTTTAAATTTGACACCCAAGTACTGTTCCGAGGACTTATTCCGGTAAAATTCTCATTGACTTTGTTGATTCAAAAATTTTTGCTGAAAAGCACCCCTTCAATACCTAATTTTTGACAAAACCACCCTCTCAAAATTTTTTGAGTTATTCACCCACTAATTTGAAAACTATTAAATTTGACACCAAAATAAACCTAATTAATCTTAATATAACCCTGTGCAATTTTTGCAATTTTTGCAAATGGATATTTAATTTTACACATAAATAAATTTAAAATCTAATTAACTAAAAAATTTCATTTATATTATACTTTATTTTTATAATTATATTTTTATATTTAACTTAATATATTAGAATAATTATAATTTTTATTTCATTGTTAAAATTTTAAGAGTAATAGTAATTATATTTAATAAAAAGATAAATTATAATTGTAGTAAAAATATTGATATATAAAAATTAACTAAACTAAACATAAAAATGTTTATATAAAAATAAAAATATTATAATTGAAATACTAAACAAAAATTGCAAAAATTTCACAGGGTTATGTTAAGATTAATTAGGTTGATTTGAGTGTCAAATTTAATAGTTTTCAAATTAGTGGGTGAATAATAGAGGGTGGTTTTGTCAAAAATTAGGTATTGAAGGGGTGGTTTTTGACAAAAAATTTTGAGTCAACAAAGTCAATGAGAATTTTACCGGAATAAGTCGTCGGAAAAGTACTTGAGTGTCAAATTTAAAAGTTTTTAAATTAGTGGGTAGTTAAGTCAAAAAAATTTTGAGAGGGTGGTTTTGTCAAAAAAACTGGTATTGGACGGGTGGTTATCGCTAAAAAAACCTTTAATTTATAAAAAACACAAATCTGGTGCACCATATATGTGGTGCGGTGCGGCTTGAAAGTCACATTATATTAACTACAAAATAAAATTGACTTGATGAAATTATAAATACAAAGCAAGTCGACTACATGTTTCTTATATCCGTGATACAAAGTGATTACATACTGAATCTAACTAACCCAAAAAGAGGTTGAAAACTAACCCATTCTAATATACATACATACCATATATCCAAAAGAGTTCTAAGCAAGTATGACAAAAAATCATGTACTAATGTAAGTTGAAGTTATTGTCACTTTCATAAAGATATCATCTCCTTAATTTACTCGTCTAGAATCTCCCATGCATGCCATCTTCACTCACCTATAAGAAAGTATGAGTAACACATCAAATTTAGTAAACTTATTCTTTCCAACTATTTCATAGATTCATGAATATATAGCTCATAAAATTTAATAACACATCAAATTTAGTACCTGTTTCTATTTTTTCTAATTCTGAATAGAGTTCAAGCTCGTTCTTTGTAGGCTCTTTGTATATAAAAAATGATCCCGCCCTAAGCCAATCATTGAGACATACCACAAGCCCTCAACTGTCCTAGGAGTTAAAGATGCTCTAAAAGGATCCACTAGATCCTAGACTAAAAGCGGATTCTGATCAGCGGCGGAGATAAGTGTGGGCCAGGGTAGGCTTGGGCCCCCTGAAATTTGGGCCTTAATTTTTTTATACTGCTGTCTAAAATTTTAATTGACCTACGCTAAACACAAACAATTCAATTAGGGTTACGACATCAGAATTCTGACGAAGACTTCATCAAAAAAATCAATTCGGCAATCTCAATTTGTTCCTTACGTCTCGGTCTTGCAAAACAGTTCAATTTCATCACTCTCCTCGTCTATTGTCTCCTCTTTTCAGGTATATTCAAAAAAATTATTTTATGATTTATTGATTTAACATGGATTTTGGATTTTAATTGATTAGTGTATTTTTTGTATCAGCGATGAAGAGATATTATCAATCCATGTTCCAGAGTGATATACCTTCTGGACAATCTGAAATTATTCGTGAAGCCTGTGTTCCGAACCGTCAGCAAATACGAGAGGAAGTTGATGTAGATAAATTGCCGATTGATCCTGCTAAAAGAAAGAGTATTTATGATTCACATGTTAATGATAGAGAAAAGATCAGAAGGTTTTATTTGCAAAAGGGGCCCTGTCAACCAAAGGTAGATTTTCCAAGAAGGATTTTTGGGGGAAAGACACGCAGATTTGTTGTCACATGGTACAAAGAACACCCTAATTGGTTGGAGTATAGTGTGTCGGAAGATTCAGTGTATTGCTTGTGTTGTTATCTTTTTAAACCGGAGCGTGGAGGTCAAAGTGGTGGTGATGTTTTTGTTACCGAAGGTTTCACAAATTGGAAAGAGGCGTTGAGAAAATTCAGAGAACATGTTGGAGATGTGAACAGTATTCACAATAAGTGTGTTCAAGCTTGTCAAGATTTGATGCATCAAAATCAGCACATTGAACTTGCATTATCGAATCAAACTAGCCAAACTCGTCTTGATTATCGCACTCGTTTGATTGCAACTGTTGATGTTGTCAGATTGTGTTTGAGTCAAGCTCTAGCATTTCGGGGACATGATGAGTCCGAAGAATCCAATAAGAAGGGTAATTTTCTCACATTCTTACAGTTCTTAGCTGATCATAATGAAGAAATCAAAAGGGTTGTTCTAGATAAAGCTCCTGAAAACAACAAGTTAACTTCTCCAGATATTCAGAAGGATGTTGTTAAAGCAATGGCCGTTGAGACTACTAAGATTATTCTTAGCGAACTAGGGGATGACTTATTCTCAATTCTTGTTGACGAGTCTCGCGATATTTCTGTCAAAGAACAAATGATTGTTCTTTTACGTTATGTTGATAAAAGTGGATGTATAGTGGAGCGTTTTCTTGGTGTTGTCCATGTTAGTGACACTTGTTCTTTATCTCTTAAAATTGGTCTTGAGGAGCTTCTGGGAAAGCATCAATTGAGTATAGGAAGGATACGAGGGCAAGGTTACGACGGAGCTAGTAATATGCAAGGAAAGTTTAATGGTTTGAAGAGTTTAATTTTGAAAGATAATCCTTCTGCCTTTTATGTACATTGTTTTGCTCATCAGTTACAATTAGCACTTGTTGGTACAGTGAGAAAACATCGGAAGATATCTATGTTTTTTACACAGCTCAATACCATTTCAAATGTTGTTGCTGGATCATGTAAACGCCAAGACTTGCTTCGTGACAAACAAACTAGTGAAGTTGTTGAAGGTATTTGTAGTGGTCAGATTGCCTACTGGAAAGGGATTGAATCAAGAAGCAACTTTGAAGCGTGCAGGGGATACACGATGGGGTTCGTATTATTCTACACTTTTGAGCTTGATCAGATTATTTAATCCAGTAATAGGTGTTTTGGAGCATATTGTTGAGCACACAGATGATCATGATCTTCGAGGTAATGCTGAACTGATGTTGTCAACTATGAATAAATTTGACTTCATTTTTCTCTTATACCTTATGAAGAATGTTATGGGAATTATTGATGGATTGTCGCGTGCTTTACAAAAAAAGGATCAGGACATTGTTAATGCAATGAACCTAGTTAATGTCACAAAAAACATGTTAAGATCGATGAGAACAGATGGGTGGGATTCTTTTTTACAAGAAGTTACTTTATTTTGTGAGAGTCATAATATTGTTGTTGTTGTCATAAATTTTGCAAAATTATATCCTTCTGAATTCTCTCCGGTTCATATAATGGAACTTGAATGGGCTCTTCCTACCTACTTTCAAGATGTCACACATGATGCAAGATTTTCTAATCTTGATGGAATAGCAGGACTTGGTAAAAAAATGGTTGAGGCGAGAAAATATGTGAATCATCCTTTAGTTTATTTACATATCAAGTTGGCTATGCTTTTACCGGTTGTAACCGCAGGAGTGGAAATGGCATTTTCCGCTATGAATATTGTCAAGACTCGGCTTTGAAATAGGATAGGGGATGAGTGGTTGAATGATCTCTTGGTAGCATATATTGAGCGAGACATTTTCTTAAGCGTGAAAACTGAAGATGTACTTCAAACATTTCAGAATATGAAGTCTCGCAGAGGAGTGCTATAAGCAGGTAACTTTAATGAATGGCTTTCTTTATGATGTCTTTTTTTATTCTACATATTGTTAAAAAAAATTATATTATAATTTGGCCCTCCCTTATATTTTTTCCTGGCTTCGCCACTGATTCCGATGCAACGGTAGAACCGTAGAAGCGGGAATAGCAAATATATCTTTGGCCGCCTTGGATAGAATAGGATATCTACTTGCATTCTCTTTCCACCAATCCAACAAGCTGAAATTTTTATTTCCAAGGTCTTCTGATAGTTCATTGAAGTACTTATCTATCTCATCTTTGATCTCAATAACATCCTTTTGCTTCCTTAGTTTCATAAACTGACTCATTGATGTCATATATGAATCTTCTTCTCTATCAAATAAAGAAGGATCGTCGAGAGCTCTCACCTTCCACAACTTCATACTCTGCATACAATTTTCGAAATTTGCTCAACACTTCATCCAACCTTGCTTTCATTCTGTGTAGAAACATTTAAAAAGGGAATAATGAGATTGTATGAAATAATAGTAAGATAAATATACACATTATCTAAGTGTTAGAAAAACTTATGACACCGAAACTAAGTTCTACAAAATTGCAAGCTAAGTTTTACCTAACTAATTCAAGTAAATTGTAAAATCAAAAACAAAAACTTACAGAATGTAAATTGAGTAAATCTGATGAGACAAAGGAGTAGATCTAGAATAGGTTTGTATGTTGACAAATTTCACTAACCGATTCCATAACTGAGACAATCTTCTAAAGCAAGAAGGTTGATGATGTGTAGTCGAATTCGCGCTTGAGGTCTGAGCATTAATGATGCAAGAAGAAAGTTGGGTCAGAATAAGAATGAAAGAAGAAAGACAGGGAAGAGAGAATTAGAAGAAGATGAGAAGTTGACGCTTTATTTCCTTATTCTTTAACATAGCATGAGTAGTACTTTTATAGTGAGTACAATCAATTATTAGTGATTTTAAGGTGATTCATCTTCGCGTCAGTTACATCTCCATTGTATGCTTCATATTCTTTCATCATTGCACTCATTAATTTGCAAGTTTCCTCTTGATCGTTTGGGCTCCAAGCTAGATGTCACAAATTCCTTGCTAGGATATTTTGTTGATGGAAACTTGTGTCTTACACCTCTGCCAAGCTTATCATGCTCCTGTGAACTCGTAACAATTAACAATCGGAATGAGTGGTACAGGAATCAGGATGCGAGCTACGGATGAGAGTAATTGGGCTGGCCAAAATGTTGGACTTTTATGAAATCGTAAAATCTAAAATCTGTCAACTTAATTCATCATTTTGAGTAAAAATAAACTTTAAAAAATATTTGCATTTATTTAAATTATTTTATATTTAATTATATATATATATCAAAAAATGTGGTGCAGTGCGGTTTACTACGGTTGGTTTAAAAAGTAATACCGCATCCGCACCAATATATACGGTTTGTTAAAGACGTAAAACTGCAACCGCACCATTAAATTGCGGTGCGGTCTCCGAAACCATTTTTGCGGTTTGGTGCGGGCGGTTCCCCATTACGGTGCGGTTTTTGCCAGGGGCGGATCCAGCAGGGGCTGGCAAGGGCCATGTACCCTGCTGACCGGCCAACCCGAGGAGGATTATGGCAGATGTAGGGGCTGGAAGTCTTATTTACCAGCTAAATTCGGTGTCCTGATGGTATTGCGAGTGAAGCTTATGATAATGAGTTGTGGTTCGAGTCGCGTTTCTGTCATTTTGCTTTACTTTCGTATTCACTTCACTATTAATTTATTTTTTATATACATTATAATTTATTTATTAAGTGTATTTTATTTTTAATATTACATTATATATATATTCCTATAATTTAGCTTCGTACCCTTCTATATAAAGAGTTTGGATCCGCCACTAGTTTTTGCCCGCCCCTAGTAGGGATTACAACACCAACAAATATATATAATAGTTCTATTGTTCTACCAGACCCATTAATCCAAAATATTTATCTGAAAAATGTCGATGAAGGATTCCTATCTATACGCGCATTGTGTTGAGCATCTGCAGCGCGCACAGGATGTAGAACGTTTCGTTCTAATTGTGGAACGTTCGGATGAGAAGCGGAGCGCAGCGCGAGAATGGATTTGAGGAGGAGTTGAGAACGTTCCCTAGGGCTTCCTGCGATAGGATGCGAGAGAGGACGTTCGATTTTGATATTGGGCTGTATTTTCGGCCCAATTTCGATAAAAATCAGACCGTTTGAAGGAGCGTGAAGACCGTTTGAAGGAGCGTGAAGAGGAGTTTGAAAAAAAATGTTACCGTTTATTCTTGTCAAGCTTAGGATTTATTTCTATAAATAGACTTCATTTGTTTCCTACAAACTCATCAAATCATACATCCACAAATTCATAACGTATAGATATTCTTTTGTTTATTTTTTGAGATGGCTGTTTGTACTAATTGGTCGACTTCCGAAGATGTGCAATTATGCATATCTTTTTGTCGTCAGTCTGTGGATCCCATTTCTGGAAGTAGACAAAGAGTGAACAAGCTATGGGAGAAAGTTCACTCAGACTATCAAAAAAATTGGGTTAGAGATGAAACTGATATCGCCACAATTGAGCGTACTCAATCTGCGCTTCAAGCTCGCATGGCCAAGTTAAAGCCGATATTGGTATATTGGGGAGCATGTCTTTCCTATGCAAGAAGGAATAAAGCATCCGGGTGTAACGATCAAGATGAGGTAATTTATTTTAGAATTTTTTTCATGTATGAATTAATTAATTCTAATAATTTATTATTTTACTTTAGATTCGGAAAGCTCAAATTATGTTTGTTGGCAAACATAAAAAAGCATTCAAACATTATGAATGTTGGGAACAAGTGAAAAATCACCAAACTTTTGCTACTGTTGAAATCAATACTCCACAAACTCAGTCTCAAGAAGATATTCCAATTGTTGATGAAGTGTATGTGAGCGACCTTAATTTTGATGATGAAGTGCCCACATTTGATACACTTGAGAGTAACCATTTGAGTTCTTCAAGCCCTACTAGACCTCCGGGAGTGAAGGCAGCCAAGGAGGCAAAAAGAAAAGGTAAAAAGGCTGCTAATGAGTCGCATAACCAAGCTTTATTGAGCATAGCTGAAAGTCAAAAACAACACCTCGAGCAAAATCAACAACAGATGGAACGAGATTGGAAAATGCAACAACAATTATTTGATCAAAACCAACAAAAGATGGATCGTGAATGGAAGATGCAGCAACAACAATTTAATTTTAAAAAAAGGGAGGAAGAAACCAGGATCATGTTAATGGACACGGACTTAATGACACCAAAATCAAAGAAGTTCTTCTCAAAGAGAAAGGCTGAAATCCTTCAACGCCATGATGACGACGAAGAGTATGAGGCTAGTGCTTCCGCTGATTTTTCAAATTGTTATCGTCCCTCGAACTTGGATGACTAGTTCATGTATTTCAAATTGATGTCATTTTGATATTCTCATGTATTTCAAATTAATTTAATTATGTATTTCAAATGCAATCCATTGATCTTTTTATCATGAGTTACAAAGATTACAATGCAGTTAACTGAACCATACAACATTTGAACAAACCTCACAGTTGTTCTCCGGTTTCCAAAAACTAATTGTGTTTCACAAGATCTTCTTGTAGTTGCATGTGTAGATACGCAGACTTGAGGTTAAAAAGACGGTTACTGAATACTTGTGATTGCTGAGCTCTTTCAACAGGATCATGTTGCATTGGGTTACCATTTTGATCTGTTGGGACATCATATACCGTGAAATCGTTATAGGGATTATGTGGATCTTCCACATCTAATTCCTCAAATTCGTCTTCTATAAACTCTTCTTCTATAATCATATTGTGCATTATAATGCAAGCCAACATAATTGTTTTTAAAACGCTTAATCTGTGACTCAAACCTGAATGACGAACTATTGCCCAACGAGATTGTAAGATTCAAAAGCATCTCTCGACATCCTTGCGGTATGATTCATGTTTCTTTGCAAATAGAGATTCTGAATCATTTTGAGGGTTTGAAATTATTTTAACAAAACTAGAGTACCTCGGATAGATTCCATCAGCCAAGTAGTAAGTGTTTTCGTACGTGTTTCTATTAACTTTGTAGGCCACTCCTGGAGAGACTCCTTCAAGATAAGAATCAAATATGTCTGACTGGTACAACACGTTGAGATCATTTTGTGCTCCCGACACACCTACGAATGTGTGCCATATCCATGTATTATACGAAGCTACAGCTTCAAGAATGATTGTTGGACGACGGCTACGACCAGTATATGATCCTTGCCACGCAGTTGGACAATTTTTCCACTCCCAATGCATACAATCAATACTACCTATCATTCCAGGAAATCCTCGTTGCTCAGCTCTTGCCAAGAGACGATTTATATCTACAGCATTTGGAGATCGTAGATATTCATCCTTGTAATGAATGACCACTTGACTGCAAAATTTTTTCATACACTCTAACGTAGTGGATTCACCCATTTTTGCGATCTCAGCACATTGATCCGCACAAGAGCCATACGCTAGTACTCGCATGGCAACCGTCATCTTCTGTTCTGGAAGGAGACCAAGCACACCTACCGTATAACGACGTTGATGCCAGTAATCATCATGGTTACAAAGCTTGGTCTTGATGCGAGCAAATAAATTGCTACTCATGCGATACCTTCGACGAAAATCGACCTCTGAGAAAATTGGTCGCTCAACGAAATAGTCTTCCAAAAGATTTTACCCCCTAGGTCCTCTTTGCCTTTCTCGATTTGGTTGTCGAGGATGTCTTAATTCCCTAGCAGCCCCCTCTAGTCGCTATGACAACTGCACTCATAACAAATGAGTTAGCTCTCTCATTTGCTGCTCGTCTTCTTTGTTGATATTGTCTGTTGAACTCGAATGAATCCATTGTTTCAAAGAAAATAAGGAGAGTGGAGATATGAATATAGACCAAGCAAACACCTTAGTTATATAACTTCAAACCTTATCGTCAAAAATCAGTAATTTTATCTTTTCAAACACGTGTCTAGTAGCTATTGGAAAAATGAAACAACAAAATCTTGATGAATTATTGCTCAATAGTTCATATACAAATAATTTAGTGGATGGATTTTTTTTTGATTTTTTTTAAATTATGAATAGTAATAGAAAGTTCTGTTAGAGGATGTGTGGCTGCGCAGAACCTTGAAGAATGCAGTGAATAGTAAACATGATGTTCTGGCACAGGATGTTCTCTAATAGGATGTAGTATGCTATGGGTGTGGATGCTCCTAAGGGAGAATATGGTTAGTATCCTATGAGACATAAAATTTAATGAGGCAGTAAGACACGATAGTAAGTGTTGATTTTTAATCCTATGGTTAAGAATAATTTATTTTTAATCAATGGGGACATGATTGCACGAAATATTGGATTGTTGAAAATATTGTTTTAAGGGATTGTTGCCGAAAACCACCCCCTTATACGGCGTATTTGCCGAAAACCACCCCTTATACATTTTATTGCCGAAAACCACCCTTTATTCGCATGTTTTTTGCTAAAACACACAACGTAACGTTTTCCGTCAAAAGGCGCGTGTGAGGGTTATGAAATTCAATTTTAATTTAATTAATTAAACACAAAAACAGAAAACGCATAACTTTTTCTTCTCCGACCGATGCTCCATCAAGTCTCACCGCTTCGATTCGTCTACCCTCGATTCATCGTCGCCTCAATTCGTCGTTGCTCGTGGAGATGTCAGGTATGCTTATTCATGTCGTTGCTCCGTCAAATCTAACCGCGACCTTTCATTGATTGAATAAACCTCGTCGATTGTGTACGAAACCCTAATTTGAGATCCATGATTGATTCTCAATTTTGTGCAGAAGGCAGATTTCATATTCAAGCATTCTACGGTGGTGTGTTCTTCAAGATAAAAAACGGGCAAGTGAGGTACCGAGAGAATGAATGTCATTCATTTGTCAATATTGATCCTGATTTAGTTTCTAAGGTTGAATTAGAGGCAATGTTTAGAGAGGATATTCCATTGTCGGGATTAGGGAGTTGTGGTTCAGAAAACCTCGTATGAGTATTGATAAGGGCATGCGGAAGATTGAGAATGATAGGGATGCATTAGAGGTCTGTAACAATTTAGGCAAAGGTAGGATTGTGGAGATTTATATTATTAGAGAAGACGAGGATAGCCCAGACCAGTTAAGGGGTGCAGATGGTCCGAGTGGGAAGAGAGACTCTGCAGAACCTCCAGAAGAGGTAGTTGCTTCTGAAAGTTCATCGGATGACAGTAACTTCAGTTTCAATGAGAGTGATGGTGAGGATGATGCTTTGTTCGAGGAGTTTGTTGATTTTAGTTCTGATATGGAGGTCAATGAAACTGATCTTGGAGACGAAAACATGGTTCAGGATGACCCTGAAGAGGAGAACATGGTAGAAGAGGAAATTATGGATGAGGATGAGCTTGAAGAGGAGAACATGGTAGAAGAGGAACCGCGTACAGAAGAGGTACCACGTATAGAAGAGGTACCTCGCACAGAAGAATGTGAAATGGATGACGAATGTTGGACAATTCTGATGACATGGTGAGTGATAGTGATTTAGGATACTTGGCAAAGTACCCGCATTTTAATCCTCGCCTAGACTTTAAGAAGAAAATAGTCTTTAAGGTCGGTATGATATTTCCTTCCAACGACGTTTTCAGAAAGGCTTTAAGGCAGTACGCAATTGAGGAAGGTTTTGATTACTATTACCTCCATAATGACAGGTTTAGGGTTTACGCCTACTGCCAGTTGAAATGTGATTGTAGGATGGAGCATTCTAGGAAAGTATGTACATGTAATACAGTTACATGTGGGTTCAAAGTATGTGCAAAGAAGGCTAAGACAGATGGTGCTTTTCAGGTAAAGACTTTTGAGCCGAAGCATACCTGTGGTTGGCAGCAAAGGAACACAAAGCTTACTTCAGTGTGGCTTGCAGAGAGGTATTTAGAGAACTATCGTGATGATCCTAGCTGGAAGTTAAAGGCATTCATCAGTGCTGTCAAGAGGGACCATGGATTTGATATAACCTACACTCAGGCATGGAAAGCTAGACTCAGGGCAATGTTGACCACAAATGGGGATGCCAAAGAACAATATGCAAAGGTATGGGACTATGCTGAAACCCTTAAGCGACACAATCCAGGAAGTTCAGCGTTTGTTAAGGTGTCACTGCAGAACCCTGAGAAGCCATTGTTTGAGCGGCTGTATGTAGGATTCGAAGCATGTAAGAAAGGATTTCTGAGTGGTTGTAGGCCTATTGTTGGGCTTGATGGTTGCCATCTTAAGGGAGCATACACTGGTCAGATACTGGTAGCAGTTGGGTTGGATGGAAACCAGAATATTTATCCCATTGCTTTCGCTGTTGTTGAGGCTGAGAGAAAGGAAACTTGGGGCTGGTTCCTTGACATTCTTCATAGGGATATTGGTGAATGTCAACCAACTTATATGTCTGATAGACAAAAGGTCAGTTTATATGCTTTGTTAGTTTGTTTGTCTTTGCAATGTTATTATATGGTTAGTCTGATGTGTGTCTGAAAAGTTATTATATGTTGTATATGCTTGTACTGTTGTATATGCTTGTTTAACCTGTTGTATATGCTTTGTTAGCTTGTTTGTTTCTGTAATGTTATTATATGGTTTGCAGGGTCTACTTGAGGAATTACATAAGTTGGTTCCTATTGCGAGGACAAGGGTTTGCGTGAGGCATATGCATAATAATTTCAAGGCAACTTGGCCAGGTAAGACATTAAAGGATGCTGTATGGAAAGCTGCAAGAGCATTTACCAAATATGAGTTTGAAAAGGCGTTGGAAGATGTAAACAAGTCTGATGTCGCAGCTTACCAGTATCTGATGAGCCAAGATCCACAGACATGGTCTAGACATGCATTTGGGATAGACACCAAGTGTGACATTCTGCTGAACAACATTTGCGAAAGCTTCAATTCATTCCTGCTGCCTGCCAGGGGTTTGCCAATATTATCGTTGTGTGAATGGATACGAAGACAGCTGATGAACAGATTTGTAAACAAGCGCGAAAAAATGGAGAAGTATGAAGGGACTTTCACTCCATATGCAAAAAAACTTGTTGATATTGCATCTCAAGAGGGCACTAAGTATTGTCAGATTTTCTGGGGTGGAGGAGAGACACGAGAAGTTGATCACAGAGGCAAAACATATCTTGTGGATCTGTCTAAGCAAACCTGCTCATGCTTTAAATGGGATCTCACTGGTATTCCCTGTCCCCATGCTATGTGTTGCATCATTAGAGGAAGGCATCAGCTGGATAACTTTGTTAGCAATTATTACACAAAGAAGACTTATTTGGAAGCTTATGGCGGGGTCATTCATGCAATGCCAGGAGAGAATCATTACAATTCAACTGGAATGACACCTCCACTGCCACCGAAACAAGTGGTACAGCCTGGTAGGCCAAAGAAGAATGCTAGGAAACGTGGTGAAGGAGAAGAACTCCCCAGCCATAACAAGCGCAAGAGAAACCGGCTGTCTAAAATCAAGTGTTCAAACTGTCGCCAAGAAGGACATAGGAAGAACAAGTGCAAAAATGCAAGATTTGAGGTACCTCAAATTCAGGCACCTAATAACAAAGGTGGAAGACCAAGAAATCCCCAAACTGTTACTGTTGGCTCTCAAAAGAGGAATCAGAAAAAGGTAAATTGTGATTTCATTACCATTCTCAAATTTATTTACCATTCTCAAATTTATTGTTACATGTCATGCAGTCAAATACTAACACGGCAAGTGAAACTACACCGTTGAGTCAAACCGGAACTAGAGAGCCAGCGCAACAAGCAGAATCACAGATAAGTGTCAACTTATCCGTTCCAGTTAATTGCACCCCGGTAATTATGCTAGATTCATAATTATGTTACTATGTTTTTTGTGTCATCTGTTTACTGTTATTTATGTTTCAGCAATCCATGTTATTATGTCAACTGATATACCTTCTTTTTCAGGAAGTTGCCACTTTGCAACCTCGCCAATGATGGAACTCCCAGACGTTCTACACGCCTCAGTCAAACACCTACTGTGCGACGATCTCCACGCACAACACAGTCACCTGCTACAAGGAATTGACTGCAGAAACTTGCTAGTACTTTGCAATGTTAAAACTTGTCATGCAGACTAAACTCTTGTAATGTTGAAACTTGTTTAATTTAGTACTTTGCAATTCCTTGTGCTAAATGTTACTTCAAACAGGAAATTATTGCACTTAAACGTTAACTTTTTACAATATTAATGTCATGATCATGTCCGGATGATGAAAAAAGATCATGTCTGATTGATGAAAAATGGAATTACAATGTTCATGTCATGATCAAGTTCAACAGGAATTGCATATTTCTAACTAGCTTGAAACCATTTACAACAATCACCACTTACAACATAACTTTCCTAAAACCCAACCAAGTAAAATACACAGGAAAACCTTCGCAACGTATCTATTAAAAGTTTCTTTACTCTTTAACTGTCGATTCATATCTTGCAGTTGACGGATTTCCCTCTGAAGGTTGTTTTTTTCTTTAAAAAGCAATCTGATTGCTGCTGCCGCTCTAGGAGGATGAGGCTCATCCTTCCACATGAAAAAGCGACACTTTTTGTCTTCAAAGCCATACATAGTGCAGCCCAAAAATCTCCTTCCATAGTTACCTTCTGTGCGAGCTATTGATTCTCTAACCGGAAAGCCGCAAAAGCAATATCTTGGCTCTTCTGAAGTGGACACTGATTTTGACATTTTGGGTTCTCTGCAGAAATTTAATTGTTACTAACAAGTTAATCTGCAAATCAATACAACAAATTCAACAAGACTATGATAGTAGGCGAATGAAAACACAATTGAACAACAGAGAAGCTTTGAAGCTGTGAACAACATAGAGTCAAGGTTGAACTGAACAAATCAGCAACAAATCAACAACAAATCAGCAACAAATCCGCAACAAATCAGCGAATGAATCCTATTTGAACTGAACAACAAATCAACAACATAGAGCCGAGTAATCCAACTCACTCGATTCAGAATAAACCCTAATTGAAATGGATGAATCAACAAAGATGAATCAACAAATGGATAAACCCTAATCAACAAATCAACAACATGATTCGATTGAAAACTTACCGTCGACAAAGATGTCAACTCTTCGAAGCTCTGAATCGCGCTGGGAGACAGCGGTCGAAGCTTAACGCTCTGAATCGCTCTGAATCGACGTAAGTTTGGTAGGTCAGATTGTATAAGGAAATTATTATTTTATTATTTGTCGCGTGATAACACGCGTTTAACGCCCCATTTGACGGAAAACGTTAGTTGTGTGTTTTAGCAAAAAACATGCCAATAAAGGGTGGTTTTCGGCAATAAAATGTATAAGGGGTGGTTTTCGGCAATAATCCCTTGTTTTAAAATCTCATTGGTTAGTCCGATAAAATGAACGAATGATATTATTTACTACTATTTCACACGTAGTTAGGTGTCTAACATGATCTTGATCGACAGAGAATATAATTAAAATATGTTTTTTTCAAACGATGAGTTTTTATAGTTGTAATTAAATTTGGGAGATCATAAACCTTAATCCATACTTATTTAAAACGAGACACACATATTTGATAACGTACTTTGCAACAATGTTTTCGTAATATGGGGATTCTGCTAATCCCAACGACCATCAATCAAACTATAATAAACAACGAAGTATAAATTTGATAGACGCCATGTTTTTGTCGTCCTACCACTAACTTGTTTGAATGCATACTGAGTTGTCATTGGTGTAGAGATCTCTCTCCATCACAACAATATATCAGAGATGTGCACATGTTCCTAGATTTCAGAATACACTAACTTTGACTCTTTGAGAGTATACAACTCAGGCATATACATTCTTGTAACAAGAACTTGTGTTGCATCTTCTGGCTTCAATTTCGCTATTAAAAACAAACTATATATTCAACCCATATCTTTAACCTAATTAAACAACTCTTTGCACAAAACTATGTCGTTCATAATCATAGGACTAATGATCTCCTACTTAGTTGTTTTAACAAAATACATCAGTACATATGCTACAATTAGTTGTTCACGTAAAGTCACAAAAGCTTGCAAAACTTATTCCTCCAAACATCTACCCCTTTGCCACAAACATGGCCATGGGGTACAAGCTCAAATGTTTAAACAATATGATAGACAAGAAGTTCAACAAATGAAGAAATCAGTACTTCATAAAATAAGGTACATGCATCACCAGCATTGTTAGACTTGTGACATAGTGATACGGGTCAAGTTCATGTCCAAGCCAAAAAATGTGTTTTTGTTTTTGAATCTCACATTGCCTTTTAGCTTGTAGGTTAGGTTTGATTTTTATATAAATAGTTAACCTAAACCGATGTATTTCTCAATTTTTAATCAATAAAATCTTGAATTTTACGATGTTTATATCATGTTTATTCCACTTGTTGATTTTTGAATTTGTCCTTGTAGTTGCAAGTTTTCCACTAACCCACCGACGTGGGTTTAAAAAAGCTAAGTTTTGACATTAATTTCCAGTTGACTTAAATGTTGCATGTTTTTTATGCAACTTCGAGTATTTATAAATCATTCTGAACTCGATTAGTTATGATTTTCGAATATTTAACCTCATAATACACCTAACTAAAATTTTACATTACTTTAAGTACTGAATTTGATATATATAACATCAGATTTACTTCTTAAAAATGAATAAACTCATTTTCTCCACACTTAAAAATTAAATAATTTCCAATATTTAATTCGCCATGTCTAAGTCTAACAACAGCTTGAGTCAGCTCTCAACTAAAGAATAACCAAAATCAATTTTTTACCTTTCATTAAGTTTTGCACTTACGTCTGATCAACTGTTCAATTATTTTCGGAAAGTTTTTGGAAGGAAGCAGCATTCATGATACCTTATCTTGAAAGTTCCCATGTACTCAGTAAATGTAAATACTCAAGTCAAACTACTCATTTTGCGCTCTACAGTACACTTTTCCAAACAAAAATGCATGATTAATCTCACAATCAGGTATGAAATTGTCTCCGACAGAAAACATGCCAGCGTTTAAGGTTTTTTCATCGTGTGATCGATAAATCTAAGTTATTTTAATTTTTGATGGCGCACAACAAGGAACACAATCAATGGATAGATCTACAGATACTGTGTAGACCGGTTTTTTATTTAACTTGGAATCAATTGTACAATTAGTTGAGAAGGTGAAGTCGGTGAATTCAGATTCAGTGTTGTTAAAGCAGGTTACAAGGAGTCAAAACGACGTAGTTTTGGTAAATGGTTCAGAAAGTATATATTACATAGATTTATAGTAAAAACTGTGACGCAATTTTTAAATTCGCAGAAAATAGTTGTGTTGTACGGGATACGATTTCGAAATTGATAGTTATCTTCAATTAAAAATCAATGATTAAGATAGTATTTTATGCTCAAAGAACTATTTCATTGGAAATCCTTGTAATTTCTAAAGAAAATGGCAGCATGACTACGACGTTTTAGCAACCAATGAGATTCGGGCTTGCAGTATAATTGGTGCCCTTATTTGCCATTTTTGACTCGTATTATTACACTCTTTTTCATAGAGAATATGTATACATTGTTTGGCCACCATTCAATATCATAGTTGGCCTTAGCATTAAATTCATGAAATAAATTTTCGGGAGACTTTGGCAGAGGCTGATTGAAACTTGAAAGTACTTTGAACAGTATGGCATACAGACTAAGTAGACTTACGAATTTATTAAAAAAAAATTAGTGAAACAGTCTTATACTCATGTCATTTATTTATCCGCGCAAAACCCTTACTTATCATGCGGAATCAAAGCTGGGTTGACTTAAGAATTCGCAAAAATCTAACTAAAATACCTCAATAAATGATAATCGGTCACGTGGGGATAGAAGACCGACCACCGTCGCTGCCACGCTCGAGCCTAGGATTTAATGTCGAACATAACAATAGTAAATAAAGAACTCCCTCAAAAAAAAAATTAGGATTTAGAATTTAGGATTTAGCAATAAACTCTCTTCTATTTGACTTACAATCGGATTGAAAACTAATGTTAAAATTAAAGTTATCTTAGACAAATTTACTTCTGAAATAATGTCATAGTCATGTATTTATAGTCTGCATTATTAGGCTCACTAATTTTATTAATCATTGAGTTGCTGCTCAAATGAACATCAACTTTTGCAAAATTACATCCATTTTACATTTGCTATAATAAATTATGTCATTATATGAAAAATCAAACTAAAAGACAGCTTAAAACAAATAATTTATTTCAATCAATATATAAATAATGAGTAAAGTTCAAGAAGAACCTGTAAATAAATATACGATCTTGAGACACAATATCGATCGTTAATTACTAATAATCCAATAGATGAGATTTAATCCAACCGCCAGTTAGTAAAAATTAATTTTAATCAATCATTCGATTATCAAAATTAAATATTAGAAATAAGGTATTGCATGTCACAAAAATCTAATACTCCCTCTGTCCCTAAATGTTTGTCCACTTTCCATTTTGGGTGTTCCCTTAAGTTTGTCACCTTTGCTTCATTTTCAATCACATATTTTACCTTTCTACTTATATATATATAAATCATTTATTCTCAACCACATATTTTATATCTTTTTTTCCCTTAATAATCGTGCCGATTGTCCTTTTTGACAAATAAATGGGGATTGTTGTTGTTAAAAAATATAAATCATTTATATCTTTTATGAACCCAATCCTAAATTTTTATAAAAAAATCTAAATCTGATAGAGCTGGCATTGCATCCATCCAAATTCCAACAACAGACGACAACACACTCAAAAAGTAGCAAAGCAGCAAAGCAACTCAACTCTCAACTCCCAACCCTAACAAACTAAGTGCAGGTTCGCCTCTCCACCTTCCAAATCTCATCACACCTTGCAGATTTCCTTATCTACCAACTCTGTGAATATTCCATTTCACCACTCATGTTTATCACATCCTAAGATTCAGATTGCATCCACTTTTGTAGTATATACTCTCTGAATCACTACTCTGTGCTTCAAATTTGCCCTAGACATGTTCCTCTCTTTTTGTCAGATCTCAAATTTCACATTTTTATTATTAATCTATGGTTTTTGTGGGCATTGTTGTTGTTATATTCACCAGTCTTCACTAATCAGTTTCAGATGTGGTAGAGTTGATTTAAGTTTATGTTTACTTGCAGTTTGAGTACTCCATTGACCCAAAATGATGCAGCGGCCACCTCCGGATGACTATTCCTTGAAGCAGACCAATCCGCATATTGGAGGTAAGAAGATGGCTGGTGACAAGTTCACTACAACGTATGACTTAGTTGAGCAGATGCAGTATTTATATGTTCGAGTAGTCAAAGCTAGGGACTTGCCGGGGAAGGATATGACGGGAAGTTGCGATCCCTATGTTGAAGTCAAGCTTGGGAATTATAAAGGGACGACTAGGCATTTCGAGAAGAAGTCGAATCCTGAATGGAATCAGGTGTTTGCGTTTTCAAAGGACCGACTTCAGGCGTCGATGCTTGAAGTTATTGTGAAGGATAAGGATTTTATTAAGGATGATTTTATAGGGAGGGTTTTGTTTGATTTGAATGAGGTGCCGAAACGTGTTCCGCCTGATAGTCCTCTTGCTCCGCAATGGTATAGGTTGGAAGATAGGAAAGGGGGTAAAGTTAGGGGGAATTGATGTTAGCTGTGTGGATGGGGTCTCAGGCTGATGAAGCGTTTCCTGAAGCATGGCATTCCGATGCAGCTGCCGTAAGTGGAGCTGATGGGTATCTGAGTATAAGGTCAAAAGTGTACCTGTCTCCCAAATTGTGGTATCTCCGGGTGAATGTAATTGAAGCTCAGGATTACTGCCGTCAGATAAGGGCAGATTTCCTGAAGTTTATGTAAAAGCTAGCCTTGGAAACCAGGTACTTCGGACACGTATATCGCAGAGCAGGACTATCAATCCTATGTGGAATGAGGATCTGATGTTTGTGGCAGCGGAGCCGTTTGATGAACCCTTGATCCTGAGTGTGGAGGATCGAGTTGGTCCAAACAAGGATGAGTCTCTCGGAAGATGCGCAATTCCATTGCAGTACGTTGACAGAAGACTAGATCATAAAGTGTTGAATACGAGGTGGTTCAATCTAGAGAAACATATCGTGGTGGAGGGTGAGAGAGTGAGAGAAATAAAGTTCGCAAGTAGGATTCATATGCGCATTTGCTTGGAAGGTGGTTATCATGTTCTGGATGAATCGACTCATTACAGCAGCGATCTCAGGCCAACTGCAAAACAGCTGTGGAAGCCCAGCATTGGAATCCTTGAAGTGGGGTTCTGAATGCCACGGGGCTAATGCCGATGAAAAATAAAGATGGGCGAGGAATGACTGATGCATATTGTGTTGCGAAATATGGGCAGAAGTGGGTCAGGACGAGGAAAATCTCGACAGCTTTATGCCTAAGTGGAATGAGCAGTACACTTGGGAGGTATTTGATCCATGTACCGTCATTACAATTGGAGTTTTTGACAACTGTCATTTGTATGGCAGTGACAAAAATGGAGGTGCCATGAGGGATCAGAAAATTGGTAAGGTAAGGATCCGTCTCTCAACTCTGGAAAGTAATAAGGTTTATACCCACTCATATCCGCTTCTTGTTCTTCATCCTACCGGAGTGAAAAAAATGGGTGAGATACACTTGGCTGTTCGATTTACGTGTTCCTCATTATTGAATATGATGTACATGTACTCTCTACCTCTATTGCCGAAAATGCACTACATACATCCATTGACTGTTAGTCAGCTTGATAGCTTGAGACACCAAGCGACTCAGATAGTGTCCATGAGGCTTAGTCGAGCTGAGCCACCGTTAAGGAAAGAGGTTGTTGAATATATGCTGGATGTTGGCTCTCATATGTGGAGTATGCGAAGAAGCAAAGCCAACTTTTTCCGTATCATGGGTGTTCTGGTGGGCTGATTGCAGTTGTGAAATGGTTCGATCAGATATGCCATTGGAAAAACCCCATAACCACTGTTTTGATACACATCTTATATTTGATACTCGTGCTGTATCCGGAGCTAATTTTACCTACAATTTTCCTCTACTTGTTTTTAATTGGAATTTGGCACTTCAGATGGCGGCCAAGAAACCCTCCCTACATGGACACTCGGCTATCTCATGCTGATTCTGCTCATCCTGATGAACTTGATGAAGAGTTTGACACATTCCCTACTTCCCGTCCTCCAGAATTAGTCCGAATGAGGTATGATCGTGTAAGAAGCATAGCCGGAAGGATCCAAACTGTTGTCGGTGACTTGGCAACCCAAGGAGAACGGTTGCAGTCTCTTCTTAGTTGGCGAGATCCAAGGGCTACAGCCCTGTTTATCATCTTCTGTTTAATTGCTGCCATTGTTCTGTATGTCACGCCATTCCAGGTTATTGCTCTCCTGGTTGGTTTCTACACCTTCCGTCATCCAAGGTTCCGCCACAAGCTCCCTTCAGTCCCTCTGAATTTCTTCAGGCGCCTACCAGCCAGGACAGACTGCATGCTTTAAATTATTTCAAGAAACCCCAAGAACTTCACCATATCACCTTTTGGTGAGTAGGGAACAAACTTGGTTCTCACTTATTGCTCTCTATGACGTATTCATCCTTGTGGGTGTTCCTATAATCCCACCTCCTTTCCCGACCCAGCCCGCAGCCCCAGCTTAAAAATAACAGACGTGCTTGATAGTCCCAGCTATGGACAGGGTTCACCGTTTTGTTTATATTTAGTTCTTACAGAGGCGGACGGTTATTTCCGTTTGTAATAGGAGCTTTCCATGCTTCTACACCGATGCTGCCTGTGTCTTATGTTATTGATTCACCAAAATTATGCTCTATTTTGGAAAATTTAAGGTTTGTAGTTGTGTTTATTCACATGTTGTTTTTGTTTTGTCCAACCTTGTTATAAGATCATATTTTAAAAAAAGATAATTGCAGAAAATTATTATTATAATACCCTGTTTCGCAATAAACCACCATTGTAATAATTAATTATAAAATAAGTATTATAAATGCTCCGTTATCAAAAAACCACCATTTTCTTAACTCCGTTAGAAATTGCAAATCATGCGTCGTACAACGCGTGGGTAAATAATTTAATACTGATAATTACCGAAAATCACTATTAAAATATCAAATTTTGCAAAAACCACCATTTTAACAATTAATTACAAAATAATTATATTATAATAATTTGTTATAAAAATCCATCATCTTAATATATAAGTAACAATAGCGAATGTTGGTGAGGCTACGATTTAACGAAATGTATTTCTATATAATTAATTGAAAATACAAGCCAACCAATCAGAAAAAAGGTATTTAATGAAATGTATTTCTATATAATCATGAAATATCTCCAAATCTATAATATTCTGTATTCGACACATGCTGCCAAAATATTTACATGAAATATTTGACTATAATCGTTTCTATAGTTGACAATAGTTTTAAATATTTGATGATGCTGCCAGAATATTTACACAAATTATTTTACATGTATTAACGAAATGTATTTCTATATAATCATTAAATATTTCCGAATCTATAGTATTTTGTATTCGACACATGCTGCCAAAATATTTACATGAAATATTTGACTATAATCGTTTCTATAGTTGACAACAGTATTAAATATTTGATGATGGTGCCAGAATATTTACACGAATTATTTTACATGTGTTAAATATTTTGATTCCAATTTCAATGATTCCCATTAAATATTATTATTCAAAAAAGCCAGCCAATCAGAAAAAAGAGAAAAAAATTCAAAATTCTAAAAAAATGACACATAGGCCAAATTACTCTCACGACGACACGTGTCCAATCATACTTCCCTTTTAATATATATATGATAGCGAATGTTGGTGAGGCTACGATTATGGCTATCTTTGATGAGCAATGCAAATTACCTCTTGCGAAAAAAATTAAGGTTCACTAATTTATGATCCACACTAGACACGAAACCTTATAGAAGTATATTTGCGGCCACAGATGTGATTGAAGTTTGTATCCTTATCATAACTTTGGACCTTATAGATACCAATACAGTACAGTAGTTAGAGTTTAAAAGCATCGTCATAATAAATAATAGTTCATAAGTATAAGACGGGGAAAAACTTATTTTTGAACTGGATAGACGATAACTATTGCACAATGATAATAAGCTCTCACGAAAATAATTTCTTTTTAGCATTATTTCTTCATTTACATCCATCAAGATTAAATTGAAGAATCATGTAGTTATTAGAAATTTATCAAAGAATCGAGCCTCCAATCTAGCACTAACAGAGTAGTCGATAGTCATTTCACAATTTGTTATTAAAAATTGTTTTTTTGCAAAATTGAGATTATAATGGTGGTTTTTTGCAAAAGGTGGGATTATAATGGTGGTTTTCTGTAATTAACTTACTTAATAAAATAATATTTAATAATCACACGAACACGCTTTTAACAGTAGTTTTAACGAAATTGTGACAATGGCGGTTTTTTGATAACGGAGCAATTATAATAGACTTATTTAGTAATTAGTTGTTACAATGGTGGTTTTCTGCAAAACAGTGTATTATAATAGTGATTTTCTGCAATTAATCCTTTTAAAAACCGTCACAGATACTTTTGGTGCTTTTCGATTGTTAAATAATCCTTTTTAAAACAAATGGTAATTCATATGCAAACGTATCAGTTTATTCATGACTCTATTTTGCCAAGATGATCCCAATGTCTATCCAGGGTCATGCTCCTGTGCGACACATGTGTGACATTTTAAATATTTGGGATAATCATTTCACTTGAATTATAATTAAGTGCATAAGTGAATGTGCATAGTGTTGACGTGGTTTATTCTCGTTCACATATTAAAAATGGGTGATAAGTGAATTTCAAGGAGGTCTCAAATAAAATAGTGAGTCTCAAATGATCCCTACTCTGTCTATGCATATAACATTGTTCTTTTTGGAAGCAGAGATTAATTTAGGCTTAAAGCTCAGATTAAGCAAACTACATACGAGGGGGTATGAGTATGACCCCCAAGTTCCAGATCATGAGGAGTAAACTCCAAATCTTGAAAAGATCAAACAGGATATAAAATCCGCTCACCTTAAACACAAAATCTGAAATACAACAAACTCGACAGAGCATAAAGGCTGAAAGAACATATTGCAGACTAGCCATATTACACTTGAATCGCATGCAAAACAAATAGTTGGAACATAGTTTTGGAACATAGTCTAACTTAAAGTATAATGCACATTCGAGTCATCATGAGGCATGAAGACATGAAACCTGACTGCAGAGATCACATCGTCATCTAGAGAGAGTATGTTCGGCACCGAAAAGCCATGACAACACCCCTCCGTGTTGGACTGTGGAGATTAATAGGTATTGATCCAAGTTAATTAGGGCTTCTATTAGAGTTTTTATAACTTTTGTATAAAGAAACATATTGTAATAGTGTATGTAACACTAGAGTACAAGCATGTAGCCGTCTTCAAGAATTCAACATAGTGAATTCTTCTTGGCTTGGTGCCTCCCAAAGTAGTCAAACAATTTGTGAATTCTTCTTGGCTTGGTGCCTCCCAAAGTAGTCAAACAATTTGTGTGGATACTAGATTACAAATACTGTGTCCTGTAATTTTTGTTTTTGTTTTCCTATTTTCTTAGTGTATTTTCACGGCTTGGATGATATTGACGAAAAACATCATGTAGAAAAGTTTGATGGGTGAAACTTTGGGTTGTGGAAGATGCAAATTGAGGATTACTTGTACAGTAATGAGTTGTTTCTACCATCAATAGGATTAAAGTCTAAAGACATGAAGGATGAAGAGTGGAATATGATGGACAAGAAGGCGATGGGTGCGATTCACAACTCATTATGAAAGGATGTTTGACACCACACAATGAAGTCAAAGTCAACAAAGGAGTTTTTTGAGACGCTATCGAGACTGTATGAGAAGCCATCTCCAGTGAATAAGGTTCAACTGATTTGACATTTGTTTAATTTGAGGATGTCATAGAGTATATGAAGGCGAAACATCTTAGTTAGTTTAATATGATTATTAATTAGTTAATTTTAAGGGTTTTTTTGCCAACCTGCTCAATATGACAATTTTAACGAAACCACCCCTTCAATTTTTTTTAGAGTTAACCACCCATGAAATAAATTCCGATCAAATTGTGACACCCTTTCACTTTTTCCGGCAACTTACTCCAATGAGGCAGCAATTGACTATGTTGACGATTAGAAAATTAACTAATTTCGTGGTTTATACATCAAATCTTTCATCTCTTGAAGTTTAATCATCAATTTTCCAAATAAACGTTATCAATTTCGTAAAAATACAACCCCACATGGTGTTTGAAGCTTTAGGAAGAAGATGATTTTTTGAGAAATTAGTTTTTGCATTGATGATCGATATGAGGAATGATATTGAAGATGGATGAATTGATAGTTGTGCTAAGAATGTGAGCTTTTGGATGGCAATAATGAATTTTCTTGTGATCAACTAAGTCAGCTGCTGATTTGGACAGACAGGCTGTCAAAACAGTGAAAGGATGGCAAAATGTGGAATTGATTTCATGGGTGGTTAACTCAAATTTTTTGAATTAAACTTGTCATACTGAGAGGGTAGTTTTCGGTAAAAAAATCCTAAGTTTTATTGACATTGACGTTGATTTAATTATCATTGTTGTCGGATAGCTGGAATGAGATTGTTACTGTAATTAATGCTTCAGCCGGAAAGACAAAGATGAAATTGGATAAAATTAGAGATTTGATGGTGAGCAAAGAAATTTGTGGAAGGAGTCAAACCTAATTCTGAAGAGACTTTGATTTCTGGAAGTAGGGGCAGATCAAAATTCAAGTACAAAGGGGCATGCAAGAGGGAAACCGAATAAATAAAAGAAAGGCAAAAGCAAGATTGAGTGTTCTCTGTGTAAGGAATTCGGACATTACAAAAGTGATTACAAGAAACCCGCTCCAAATGCGACAAATGAGGATGCTCGGGATGCATTGATTTGAGTGTCGATTGTGCGCTGGAGTCTTAGGTGTTAGACTCGGAAGAATCGTTCCATTCATGTAGTACTACAAAATTGATTCAACATTATGAGTCGGGAAATTTTAGAAAGATTTATCTTATTGATGACGAGCCACTAGACACTGTGGCAAAGTTGATGTCAAGATTAAGACATCAAATGATTCGATTTAGAGATTACATGATAGAAGACATATTTCAGAATTGAAGAGGAATTTTCTGTCAATTGGACAACTTGATTATGAGAGCGATGTTGTAACTTTTGTGTACTGATTGTGGCATTATCGCTATGTCACATAAGTGAAAACGGGATGAAAGTATTTTACTCATGAGGTTTTTTACGAGGTCTCGAATCTATTGAAGTCGGAGTTTGTGGAGACCATATATTAGATAAACATAAACTAGTCAGTGTCTTAAAAAGAGGTAGAGACTTGAGAAATTAGAAGCTGGAGTTGGTGCATTTTGACTAATGGGGTCCAACATTAGTAGCATCACTTGGTAGAGCATATAGTACATGACATTCAAAGATTAATCTAGAAGAAAGGCATGAGTTTAATTTTTGAAAAGTAATATGATGCGTTTGACAATTTCAAGATGTGGAAAGCTCTGGTATTGACCGAGACAGGTCTGAAGGTAAAAAAATTCAAGATCTGAAAATGATGGTGTTTATGAACTCAAAGACACTACTACAGATTATGTTTATAACAGCGCTCTTTTTTGCCCTTTAACAGCGCTTCTTGAAGCGCTGTTGAAACGGGTGCTGTTGTAAATCACATATTTATTACAGCGCTTTTTAAAATAAAGCGCTGTTGTTTATGTCTATTTATAACAGCGCCTTTTAACAATAAGCGCTGTTATAAATAGACATAAACAACAGCGCTTTATTTAAAAAGCGCTGTAATAAATATGTGATTTACAACAGCACCCGTTTCAACAGCGCTTCAAGAAGCGCTGTTAAAAATAAAAAACAAGCGCTGTTATTTTATAAACTGTTACAGCGTTTATATAAAGCGCTGTTAAAATATACTCACAACCAAGCGATAAAACAAAAACGAGGTCGTTTAATTTAATTTATTACACAGCGTTTTTTTTAAGCGCTGTAAAATATTTATTAATTTTTTAATTTGAAAATTTATAATTCGAATATAAAATATTACAGCGTTTTATTAATGAGCGCTGTAAAAAGTTTAAACATGTTACAGCGCTCTATATATATGAGCGCTGTTAAATGTTAGTAATTTTACAGCGTTTTTTTTAATTAAGCGCTGTTAAATATAAGATTTGAATTAAAAAAAAATCTTAATTAAGCGCATTAAGATTTATTATAGTTACGGAGATTTGAGAAGACAGTTTTGGAAAGTTAATAATATTAATAACCGCTTTAAAGGGAATCAGTTTTGATTATAATTTTCTTTATTTTTTATTTAAATCGTACTTTTACAATAAAATGGAAACACAATTTAACATTCTGAATTTGTACAAAACTATGGACAAAACTTAAATATTATGGACAAAACTATGGCCTTTGTACTGTATTTGCTCGTCTTGAATTTGCTCGTCTTGAATAAACATCATTTGCTCGTCTTGAATTGGCTCATCGTCCTCGACATATATCATACAACAAATCTACAAAAAATATATTGAAGAATAGAATAGAGTTAATATAAAACAAAGAACAAAAAAGTTTAACGAAAAGTATAAAACACAAAAGTGTAAGAAATAAGAGTGGGATTCCTTACTTGAAACGGGAAGTTTATGCGAAACAAAGCTTTTTGGACTGTAAATTAAAATATCCGACAAGAACAATAGTATGTTTGAAAGAAAATTTCAATGTAAATTTTGTTGCATATTTGGATATATATAGAAAGACTATAGCGGGAAATTTGTGCGGGTGACTTAAAATTCTGAATTTTTAATATTGAATATGGACCGTTAGATTAGGTTAAACAACGATTGGGATTACAATCTGCGAGAAACTGTTTCGACCAATCAGGTAATTTAACATATTCAACAGCGCTTCAAATAAAAAAGCGCTGTAAAAAATAAATAAATATTTTTAATTTAAGGAAATCGAATTACTGAGACATTTATTACAGCGCTTATGATATAAGCGCTGTGGTATTCAATTACTAAAGCGCTTTTGTTATCAGCGCTGTTATAAACAGTATTTATTTGTTTTGTTTTTTCTTCAGAATTCATTGATTATTATGAAACAAATTTAGTTGGAAGTTTGATAAATGAAGCTTATAACTCATTTACTTAAAAAAAAAATCATTTGCATTTTGATGTGTTTTTATTAGTGAAAAGTTTTGTTGATCAAAATGTACAATGTTCAACTTATTGCTTAGTAAAGAGACACAGTACAAATATTCAAATGCCAATGATTTCAAATGCTTATTAATGTTCTCATGATATTTTAATTAATAGAATGTTACTAATTGAGTTTTTAATGTCTTAAGATAACAAAAACCTAAAAAATATATTACCTGATTTTTAAAACATGAAAATACTGAAATATATATTTTACAGCGCTTATATGTAAAATAAGCGCTGTAATATATAATTTACAGCGTTTATTAATTTATAAACGCTGTTAAAACTATTTATTTTATTATTATTTTAAATATATATTACAGCGCTTATTGTTATAAACGCTGTTATAATTAGGGTTTGGATTGAGGGTTAGGGTTCGGGGTTCAGGGTTTAGAACCCTAATTACAACAGCGCTTTTGGTAAGGCGCTGTGGTAAATATTTTTACAGCGCTGTTTTTATAAGCGCTGTTAAACTATGAACAGGCTATTTTATTTTATTTACATGATATATACCAAAGCGTTTCTTTATTAAAGCGCTGTAATATGTAAAACAGAGCAGTTTTTTTATTAAAACAGAGCAGTTTTTTTATTAATCATCATTGATAATTACTTAAATTACAATAAACACAAGCTATATTAAAACATCATCTAATAATTTTGAATCTTCACCAATCCATATTATCTCGCCCGAGAATACCAGCTGCATGAAAAAATTAAACATAAGGACACAATATACACGATAAAAAAAAAATAATTTAAATTTTATAAAGTAAGAATTTTCAACACATTAATTACCTGCTTAATTCCAAATCATAAAAAAGTTTGAATACATATCCTTTATATAGCGTGCTCATCACCAAAATCCTGTATTAAAAACACCAAGCAAAATAAGTAAATTAAATATATATAAATCTAAACACAACTTCACAAATATATATTTTGAAAAATATTCGGAATTCTTACATTGTTTTTCAATCCATATGCCTTCATTGTGATCATCCCTTCTCTGTTGAAATTCACCAACGTCTTCGAAATTGTTTGGAATGGTGCTACAAACCGCTGCACTATCTTCAGAGTAATCATTTGTATCCATACCATCTTCGAAGAAAATATGTTGTTTTCCATGAACGACAATATATTTATGTTCGTTTGTGGGATCCTTGACGTAAAATACTTGTTTAGCTTGCTCAGCCATGATGAAAGGCTCGTCTTTGTATCCTTCTCTACGAAAGTCAACAAATGTCATGCCGAATTCATCAATACGAACATTCGAACTATGCACCCATATGCACTTGAAAACAGGTATCCGAACTTCTACGTAGTCTATTTCCCATATGTCTTCAATAACACCATAATAATTCACACCGGCATTTACAGGGTTCTTATCTTTGGCACTAGACACATGAATTGTATCAGCAACAATTGTCACGCCACTATTCTGAACTGAACTTCTTTCATCCTGATCTTTCGTGTAAAAAGAATAACCATTTAAATCATACCCTCTATAAGAATGAACGGCGCAACTAGGCCCAACACCAAGAGACTTCACAAAATCAGACACATTTGAACTTAAAACGTCGTCTTTCAACCAAGAAGCAAACTCTTCTGAATGCTTTTTTTGGATCAACTTTTCAGATTTTCCCTGATTAGATGACCTTATCAATTGCAAATGACGTTCTACAAAGGGCTCGATCTCATCAACCTGCCGCAACACGTAGAAATGGGCGTCATGCAACTCTGATCGAGGAACAACTTTAACTTGAAATCCAATTGTTCCTTTCCCCTGAAGACGATCAAAGTGTCGCGGCTTTGGAATCCCAATAGACTCAATATTGCCCAAATAATGTGAGCAAAACTCAATTGCTTCCTCGGCAATGTATCCTTCAACCATAGAACCTTCAGGTCGATGTCTATTTCTCACATAACCTTTTAAGGTTTTCATGTACCTTTCGAAAGGATACATCCATCTCATATGGACCGGTCCAAGAAATTTTATCTCCCGTACTAAATGAATAGTCAAATGAACCAGTCAAAAAATGAGGGAGGAAAATACATCTCAAGCTGACAGATAGTAACAACAATTTGATTTTGGAGTTCGTCTAAGTCAAGCGGGTCAACAGTCTTAGAACACAAAGAGCTGAAAACAACACACAATCTTGTAATAGCAGATCTCACGTTCTCAGGCAATATCCCACGAATTGCGATAGGCAACAGCTGTTGCATCAATGTGTGACAATCATGAGATTTTAAACCAACAAGACGCATGTCTTTCATGGAAACCAGACTTGAAATATTTGACGAGAAACCCGAAGGAACTTTAACACCCTTCAAACTAGAACAAAAACTAATCTTTTCAGTTTTAGATAAAGTCGTACACGCAGGTGGTAGATAGGTTCTTTGTCCTCTTTGTTCGGGAGCTAACTCCTTACGAATGTTCATTTCAAGCATGTCCAATCTAGCCTTAACACCGTCCTTTGACTTTCCAGGAATGTTAAGAATGGTACCGATAAGACTATCACAAATATTTTTCTCCACATGCATAACGTCAATACAATGTCTAACAGTAAGGGTATACCAGTATGGGAGATCAAAAAATATAGATCGCTTTTTCCACAAACCATCAACAGTATTACGTCCTCGTTTTCCCAAAACATTAGGAACTTCCCAAATAGTATCAAGTATTTCCTTGCCAGAAGCTGGTTTCGGTTCATTTTCAAACTCAACTTTCCCATTAAACGAAGCTTTCTTTCGACGGTAGGAATGATTGGTCGGAAGGAAACGCCTGTGTCCCATGTATACAATCTTGCGACAGTTTTTAAGATGTTGAGAATGTGTATTCTCTCCACATATTGGGCAAGCTTTGTATCCTTTATCTTGTACCCGGACAAGTTACCGTATGCAGGAAAATCATTGACTGTGCAAAATAACATCGCTCGCATATCAAAAAACTCGTCTCTAGATACATCATAAGTAGGGACACCCTTATCCCATAAAAGAATTAGATCATCTATCAATGGCTGTAAATAAACATCAATGTTATTCCCCGGCTGCCGAGGCCCAGAAATCAATAATGAGAGCATCATATATCTGCGCTTCATGCACAACCACGGTGGAAGATTATAAATAACCAATATGACTGGCCATGTACTATGCTGACTACTAAGATTTCCAAACGGATTCACTCCATCAGTGCACAAACCTAAACGCAAGTTTCTTGGATCACATCCAAATTGAGGAAATGTTTCGTCAAAAGTCTTCCATTGAACTGAATCAGCCGGGTGACGCATCATATAATCCTCAACACGCTTTTCGGCATGCCATCGCAAATTAGTAGCGTCATCTGAGATTGAAAAGACGCTGAAATCTTGGAATTGGAGGTAAATACCACAACACTTTAGACGGTGCGCCTTTTGAACTGATACTGGGTGCTTTGTTCGGTTTATATCTTGAAGTGTTACAAATTGGACATTCAGTTAGATCTTTATACCGACCTCGAAACAAAATACAATCGTTTGGACATGCATGAATTTTTTCGTATTCGATTCCCATAGGACACATTACCCTCTTCGCGTCATAAGTACGAGTAGGTAATGTGTTCGGATCTGGAAGCATTTCTGATACCAATGTCAATAACTCTGTAAAACTCTTATCACTCCATCCATTCTTTGCTTTCAGATTAAACAACTTTAACACTGCTGAAAGTTTGGTAAATTTTGTGCAACCATCGTACAAAGGTGTCTCAGAATCAGATTTAAGTTTTTCAATGACAGAAGACCCGACGTTCATCTCTTTCTCAATGTTATTCACCATTCCAATTAGATTGTCATCCTCCCAGTCCATATTTTCATTAAATCCATGATGTTCCATCTGGGGGCCGGGAGAGCTAGCTGTCTCACATTCACCGTGTAAATGCCAAACTTTGTATTGTGGATCAATCCCCTTTAACAACAGATGTTTGTGAAGATCTCCGACTTTTATTTTTTTGTTATTCCAACAATCAGTGCATGGACAAAACACATATTCAGTATCGTTCCGATCTGCAAAATCCTTAGCAAACTGACAGAACCCTCTTATTCCTTCTTCATAACCAACGGACAAACGATTTAAACACATCCAACTTCGATTCATTATGACTAACAAGGTTGATAATAATCGGAATTGAAATACCTAGAATAAGATAAGCAACATGCAAGACGATTAAAATATGGATAATCATACGCGCATCTAAATAATAAATTCAAACAAACTTACTTTTAACAAAAATATTATAAACAAGACGGAAACGGATGACTCATCGGGTTGAGATTAATTTATGTTCCAAGGCAGAGACGACGTGTGAGTGCGGAAAGAAAAGAAACGAAATAGGGTAAAATTAAAAAAAGTAGATCTGAACACTCTTTAACAGCGCCTATATATAGGAGCGCTGTAATATATCTATATATAACAGCGCTTCTATAATAAAGCGCTGTAGAAATATATAAAAATTACATTCTTAGTAACACATATTTACAGCGCTTAAATATAAACGCTGTAATAAGTTTATTTTACAGCGCTTATTTAAATAAGCGCTGTAATAAGTGTACTAGAATTTCACTCGGAGTAACACATATTTACAGCGCTTATTTGTATAAGCGCTGTTAAAAATGTGTATTTTACAGCGCTTATTTGTATAAGCGCTGTTAAAAATGTGTATTTTACAGCGCTTATTTGTATAAGCGCTGTAAAATACTGTTTTTCACAGCGACTTTTATAATGAGCGCTGTTGTATATTTGCTTTACTTTTCACGTTTGGTTTTGT
Organism: Sedum album; assembly: GCA_006409495.1. Classification (NCBI taxonomy): domain Eukaryota; kingdom Viridiplantae; phylum Streptophyta; class Magnoliopsida; order Saxifragales; family Crassulaceae; genus Sedum; species Sedum album. Next base: position 71,638 of record QZGG01000707.1, read on the forward strand.
TTTTCAGAAAGCCAAACCCTGCAAAAAACTGATCATTGTTTACTTCACAGGTTTGAAAGATGATCATTTAATTTACAATGCCCACAATGCTCACAACTCAAAAGATCAACATCACATTTCATACATCATAAACAAAGTATACATTGTTTTCCACAATTACATGATAAACAAAAGTAATAACATGATAAAAGCAACAAAACACAATTCATCCCTAGCTTCTTTTTCATGTTAAACCTACAAAAATAATTACACGAGTTAGAAAACTTGTCACAACACATATATTATTCATTGAATCAATGATATTGAATAATTATATAAATTACCTCGTTAATTCCATTGATATTCTTGAGCGGGACAATCAAGAATGTAATAAGAGAATTCGTCCCTTACTTCATTCATAACGTAAGACGGATAACTTTCCCGTCCATTTGGAAACACCTATTTCCACATCAAAACTCGTTTTTATATAAATGTAAATTGTATATATTTTTAAAAAGACTACGAAAAAATGAAACTTACATCACCAAAATTATCATGAAGCTGTCCATTATTTTCTTGGACGTACTTAATGATATCTCGAACGTATCGTATGCAATAATAACCACATAAGTCCGTCCTCTCTGGTTGTCGTGGACACTACAAACATAAAAACACAGGATGTTAGTATATTTCATCCAAATTGTAATTGTAAAAATATGCTAGAAATTAAATTAATTACCTCGACTGTTATCCATGTGGTCGATCTAGCTTGTGAAGAGGATCCATTCATATTTTGAATGTTGGTAAAAGTCCTAAATTTCAAAACACAAAAAATGCAGATGAAAGCTGGACGGAATAGCAGACCTGAGCGTGAATAAAAGCTTTGACACTGAGAGTAGTCGGAAATTGCAGATGAAAGCTGGACGGAAGAGAACGACGGCCGGTAATTCGGAAAAGCGGGATCTGAGAGTGAGTAAAACTTTAAAGTCGCAAAATTACTTAGGGTTAAAACGATGTTATTACAGCGCTTATTATTTTGGGCGCTGTGGTAAACGAATATATAACAGCGCTTATCAAAAAAAACGCTGTTATATATTCATTTACGACAGCGTCTATATAAAAGGCGCTGTTGTATTTATTTCACTTTGGAAGACAAAAGTTAAGACAGCGCTTATATAAGTAAGCGCTGTAAAAGGTTCAATTTAGGACAGCGCTTTTATATAGAAGCGCTGTTACATATTCATTTACGACAGCGTTTATATAAAAAGGCGCTGTTGTATTTATTTCACTATGGAAGGCAAAAATTAAGACAGCGCTTTTGTAATTAAGCGCTGTAAAAGGTACTATTTAGGACAGCGCTTCGGAGTAAAAGCGCTGTTATTTATATTTTACAGCGTTTTTATTAAAAACGCTGTGCTAAATACCATTATTACAGCGTTTTGGTTGAAAAGCGCTGTTATAAAGCTAATTTTTTTTACAGCGCTTACATTCAAGCGCTGTTAAATACATAATCTGTACTAGTGAGAGTTCAAAGACTATTTTGCTATGGATGGAGTTTGCATGAAGAACACAGTGAGAGGAACTCCTCGGCTAAATGACATGGTTGAGCAAATGAACTGGACGTTGAATGAGCGTGTTAGGAGTATGAGGCTGAAATGTGGGATACCAAAGATGTTTTGGGCAGAGACAATTAACACTACATCTTTTCTGATTACCTATGGACCATAAAGTGCTTTGGATAATAGAATTACACAGGAGGCTTGGAGTTGCAAGGAGGTATTTCTGTATTTTTTGCATGTTGTCTATGCTCTTACTTCCGATGCTGAAAGAAGTAAACTTGATGCAAAGTCTGTGAAGTGTACGTGTGTTGGTAATGGTGGTGATACGTTTGGCTATCGTCTTTGGATGGGAAGAGCAAAAAATATTTCCCCAATAGGGATGTTGTGTTCAATGAACATGTATTACACAAGGATTTTGTTTGTGCATCGAAATCGAAGAGCTCAAAAGCTGACGAAATGGGGTTCGACATCGAATTAGAAGTATCTAATTCAGGTGGGAGTAGAGTAGTTCTTGATGAGACTAGTTTATAGGACAACACACAACTCTAGAACATGTGGTGAGGAGATCAACTAGAAATGTTAGTGCACCTGATAGGTACTCACGCTCGGATTAGTATTTGTTGTTCACTGACAACGATGAGTCGAGTGTCGTGCAGAGGCACAAATGGAAATGCTTAACGATCAATTTGAAAGCTTGAGGATGGGAGAAGACAAAATCATTACTAAATTAAATGCGAGAGTTATGAATATTGCAAACCAATCTTATGCTCTTGGAAAATCAATTGACAACAAATCCTTGTTCAATAAAACCGAGAGCTCTTCCTCAAAATTTTGCCATGCATAGGATTACCTTAAATCATGTAATTATTATTAAAACAAAGAACGAAATATGAACATTTAAAGATTAGATGTGGAGAAGAGAATGTGATTGGAGAAATTGTCCTTATCATAGACACTGTGAATCAAAATAAGAAACAGATTTGGACAACCATAGACAAAACATGTAATTATTATTAAAACAAGGATACATTCGGAGAAAGTGCCTAAGTGCCTCAGATCATTCAGAAGAAGGGACGTAATAGAGTGGAGGACACTGTTTTTCCGACAAAATTATGGCTGGCATGATGATTACTACTAATATGTTACATTCAACTCTTCTATAAAAATGCAGATGGATAAATGATACTTTGCACAAGGAGTAGTTGGCTAGTTGTCAGTTTCTATTCGTAGACCTCAGTGGTTCAAATTCCTCTTAGTGCATATTCGTCTTGAGTCTGAAATTTGTGTAATCTTTGAGGGATGAATGAAATAAATTTTTTTAGAAAAAGAAGATATATGATTGTCCTTACAGATGAATATATGATTGTTTCAATGCATAGAAATCATAAGAGTTTGAATGAAACAAAACATGTAATCTTTTAAATTTGTTATTTTATTATTTAGTTTTTCTAATTGTATTAAAATAAACCCTCACTTCTTTATCTTCCTTCTAAAAATAACCTATAAAATTATCTTTTTTCGGAATCACCCACTACAAATCGTGAATCACACGTATAAGCTCTCTTAGCATAAAAATTGACGACGTTAATGATTGGTGGTTAGCTAGAAAATAGGTATAATACGAGGTTGGTTTGAATAAAAAATGATTTTAAGAGTGTTTTCGGCAAAATGCACGTTTTATGGATAATTTGGGACAATCAACCTTTTATATTGAAAAATTAAAAATATAACGAAGGCAAGTAGCGTATTATAATCGGATAATAATATCATAAAATTGTATCAAAATAATAAAATCATATTAAAAATAAGTAATTATATTTATGAATATGATATAGATCATCTAAGACATTGAAACAATTGTGAGACAATAGGATATTATCTCATTGTTCATTTCTTTCAATCTGACGGATGATATTTAGAGACAATATTCTTAACCACCTCGTGTTTTGCGCATACATGTCTCCTAATTTATTAAAAAGTGAATTATACTCAGCCGTTAGATTATCAAATTCAACGCTTACCGTCTCAAAAAACTTAATTGTTTTACAAGAACCCAACCCTCTATGAATATATATCTATTGGATTTAATAAATTAACAATCTAGATGACTCTATATTTTATATAGAACTATCATTTTTTATTTGATATGTTTCCATTTATATTATTCACATTTAGTAAAATAGGTATTGTAACCATGAATGAAATGTCATATGTATATATATAGAGATTGGTTCATGTGCATCCATTCTTTATTGTGTATTCGTGAACCCCACTTTTCATCCGTTAATTGCCTTTTATCAATAAACCAGATTGTGTCATGCAAATACAATGACAAATGCAATGACGTGGTGCAATCTCGGACATTGATGAAATGCAATTAACAAATGCAAAGTGAGTTTCACGATTTCACCAAAATAGATGAATTTACATGATACAACTCTATGAGTAAAATTCAAGAGAAATAAATAACTTTAGTAAGACGGAGAGGGACTTCATCTTAACCGTTAGATTAGATTAATCTAGCGGTTGAGGTTGTTGATTTTTAATTAAAATTAATTGAATTAGCAAAACATACGAGGCGGTTGGAGAGTGACAATTATAAATATTAACCGTTGGATTGAAAGAAATCAAATGTTGAGATGATGTCCTTTCATCTCACATAATAATGTTTGTCCTCCTTGAACCTTTTCCACAACTTTATATATATATATATATATTTATAATTAATGAGATTTAATATTTTAGTAATAAATTTAGTAAAATGTTAATTACTTGGAATTTCGATTTATTTATTTTCATAAAAGTATATATGGAATTTCATCTATGACTACAGTCTGTGTTACTAAAATATAATTATCTAGATAACAAAATAAAATAGGTATTTAGAAAAAATTATCATGTATTACTAGTATAAGTAAGAAGGTTATGCACATCACAAACATCAAATTACTTGTGAAGCAGCAAACAATTACACCACAATTCTACCTTGAGCAAATGTCTTTCTTCAAACCATGTGTTCTATTTGCTATCGTTTTTATCGCATGTATTGCACCTCACATTTCAAGTAGCCAGAGCAGTAGTGATTATGATATAATAGGCAATCTTGATGATCCAAAACTCGTGGCTGCTGTCAAATTTGCTGTTGGCGAACTCATAAAAAGTACGCATGAACGTTTAGTATTTCAGAAAGTGGTTTCAGCATATTTTCGAATATCGTCCGGAATTATTTACAGACTGAGAATAAATGTGTTTGTCCGTGCTGATTGTATCAGGCAGTATGAGATTTTCGTTTATGTCAAGTCGGATGGATCAAAACGTTTAACTTCTTACAACGATTTGGCTCCTGGACAATGTTGGTGATGTAAGATTTTTTCGTATGAATCAATGAAATAATGAGTCCCTTTTATTATTTGATTCTTTAAATTATAATATTAGAGAAGGTAAAGAATCTCATATAAAGTGGTAGATTTCGTCAAAAATATAAAATGATCCGGACCTTTAATCGATCTAATGGTTTATAAAAACTCATTCAAATTCAATACAAATCTTATTAAGGTTAAAATTGTAATTTAACTTCTTATAATTAATATATCAAAATATATTTACAAAATTATCCCTAAATATTCTCTAACTGCATATAACAATTTAATATATTAAAAAATTATGTTTCCATAGTTATTATTGTTTTACGTATGATTTTCACATGATAATGCCATTGTCATTAAGGACCGTATAGCTCGTTTTTCAGATGGTACTACAAATAAAGAAATATGGTTTATGAACCATATAGTGATAAAATTTGAACCATACAACTATTTTTGCATTTTTTTGTGCATGATCGACTATGCTTTAATCGTTTATGTGTATAATTCATCAATTATAAACCAGGTTCATGAGCATGAATTAAAATTCACGAACCATACGTTATTTTCCATTTGAGGACCATATGAATTAAAAAGTGATGTATAAATTAAGACTTTCAACAACGCTTATACCTTTAAACGTTGTTATTACTATACGACAGCGATTTTATTATAAGCGTTGTCTAAAAATAATGAATGTATGTACTGCAGAATTTTATTAATTTTTTTAAACAAATAAAATAATAATGCTATGGTTTTTGGAACAGATGCTGAGTTTTTGAAACAAAATGGATCACCCTACGAATGTGCACATTAGAGGTGCATTTTAGCAGTTTTTGAGCTCCCGATGTCAAAATTGGGCCCATAATACCTCGTTTTTGAAGAGAACGACGAGGCCGTCAAAAATCACAAGCTTTGCTCGTGTGGTATGGTGTTTTTTGGAAAAATTCGGTCGTTTACTATTTTACTTTGAATTTTTTTGTATTTTTCCTTATTTTTGAATATTTTATTATTTTTGTTTTAGAGTTTTGTTGTTTCCTTATATAAGGAAACTTAGTTATTATTATTAGACAGTTGATTTTGAAGTTTAGTTGGATATGGTAAGATGGCATGTATGCTTGGGAGGATGGCATATATGCTATTGGGAGGATGGCATGTATGGTAATATTTTATCCAAGTGATGTTGGCAACTATTGTGCTTGGAGGTGTATATATTATGACTAATTTATCATATTTATAACATCGTTTCAAATAATAAACTGATTTATAACAGCGTTTAATTTAAATAAGCGCTGTCGTCATTAGGGTTCTAAACCCTGAACCCCGAACCCTAACCCTTAATCCAAACCCCAATTATAACAGCGTTTAAATAAATAAACTCTGTAATATATATTAAAATTAATAATAAAATAATTACTTTTAACAGCATTTAAATTAAAATAAGCCCTGTTGTAATTAGGATTCTAAATCCTGAACCCCGAACCCTTACCCTTAATCAAAACCCTAATTATAACAGCGTTTAAATAAATAAACGTTGTAATATATATTAAAATTAATAATAAAATAATTACTTTTAACAGCGTTTAAATTAAAATAAACGCTGTAAAATTAAAATTAATAATTTTAAATCGAAAAAATGTATATATTACAGCGCTTATTCCTTGTAAAAGCACTGTAAAAGACATCTTTTTAGTATTTTTAAGTTTTAAAAATCAGGTAATATATTTTACAAGTTGTTGTTAGGTTAAGAATTTAAAAACTCAATAAGTAACATTCAATTTATTAAAATATCATGAGAACATATATAAGCATTTGAAATCGTTGTCATTTAAAAATTTGTACTGTGTCTCTTTACTAAGCAATAGGTTGAACAATGTACATTTTTGATCAACTATACTTTTCATTAATCAAAACACAATAAAAATGCAAGTCAATAATTATTTTTGAAGTAAATGAGTTATAAGCTTCATAAATCAAATTTTCAACTAAATTTAGTTTTTTAAAAATCAATAAATTCTGAAGAAAACAACAAAAACAAATATCAACGGTTTATAACAGCGCTTATTATGTTTAAGCGCTGTTGTAAATAGTATACGACAGCGCTTAAACATGATAAGCGCAGTTGAAAGTTTTTTAATTTGATTTCCTTTAAAAAAAATACTCTTTAACAGCGTTTATATATTTAAAACGTTGTTAAAGAGAGAAATGACGTGATTGGTCGACTAAGTTTCGCACAGATTTTAATCCCAATCATTGCTTAAAATAATCTAACAGTCCACATTCGATATTTAAAATTTCAAAAATTTTAATTACGCGCCCAAACTTTCCGCTACAATCTTTCTATATATATCAAACTTTACATTGAAATTTTTGTGTCAAATTGTTTAGTTCTTCACCGATTCGAGTAAGGATAAAGACCTTTGTTAAGCTTTAGTGCTTTATATTGAAATTTTTCGTTAAGCTTTTATGTTTTGTTTCGTTTTATATTAACACTATGATATTAACCATATTATTTTTTGCAGATTTGTCGAATTTTGTGATAATGTCGAGGGTAATGTGACAAATTCAAGACGAGCCTGAGAAAAATTCAGCACGAAGGCTAGGGTTTTGGTCCATGATTTTTTATTTGATTATGTTAGTGAAAAATCGAAAGTTCAATTTTAATTTCATTGTAATATTAAGATTTAAATAAAATTGATTGCCTTTAAAGCAGTTTTAATTATTATTAAATTTCAAAAAACCGTTTTCTAATCCCCGAAAATATTATAATAAATATCTTATTGCAAAATATTTAACATCACTTTTATTTGAACGCTGTAAAAGAAAGAAATTCTTAATAATAGCGATTTAATTTTTAAAAAATAATCAAAATTTTACAGCGCTTAAATAATAAAAACACTGTAAAAGTAGTTAACATACAACATCGCTTAAATATAAAAAGGCGTTGTTGTATGTTTTATATTTTCGAATTATTCTTATTTTCCAATTATTTAAAATTTGAATTATAAAACAGCGCTGTTATAAGGTTACTTTTTTATCAGCGCTTATTTTTTAAGCGTTGTCAATAATAGTCATATATAACAGCGCTTATTTATTTTTAAACGTTGTCAAAAACTGTCATAAACAACAGCGCTTTTTCTAAAAAAGCGCTGTAATAAATCATTTATTTACAACAGCACTCGTTTCAACAGTGCTTCAAGAAGCGCTGTTAAAGGGAAAAAAAACACTGTTATAAACATAATCTGTAGTAGTGTACTGTGAATTACTTAGTAGTAGTCAACTTTAATATACTTGGTATATGTGTTTCTACGAGTTAGGATCAAGGAGGACAAAATGATTATTGTAAGACGGAAGGACATAATATTAGTCGTTGATTTGATCATCTAACGGTTGAGATTATAGTTGGTTTTATATAATGGACGATTGGATTTGCAAAAAACCCTAACGGTTGAGAGTGACGGTTATATTTTTGAATCAAATCTCATCCGTTGGATTGTCAAAATTCAACGATCGAGATCTTGTCTCACGGTCTCAAATTTATTTATCTGTCCTCCTAGAACCTTACTCGTGTTTCTACATTATTTTCTAATAATAGTTTTCGGTGCCTATAATTAGTGATTTATTAATGTGGGTTGAGATCATGTGAGACGGGATATATATGTAAGACAAGGGGACAAAATCTGAGCCAATGATTTTAATAAATCGACGGTTGAGAGTAAAGTTGAGTTTTAATTAAATTAGGCGGTTGGATTTGCAAAAATACGGGGCGGTTGGATTTGATAGTTATTTCATGTTAAATCTAACCGTTATATTATAATTAATGAACGATCGAAATTGTGTCCTACCATCTTACGAAAAGTTAATCGTCCTCCTAGAATTTTATCCTATTAATGTGAATTACTTGTAATTAATTCATGTCATATATTTAGTTCAAGTTGTTTTTTATATCTGATAGTTTTGTGTTAATATTAATTTGAAATTATTGACTTAGTCTGGTCATTGGTGATGTGCAGATACAACGTTTGAAAATAAAAATATGAATGCCAGTGAAATAATATTGCTAATGATGAACAACAATTAATTGATGTGATTGTTAGTGTTATTCTAATCATTCTTGATGAGACAATTAGATCACAACATATATATGTTGATGAGGCTGTCGGTGTGCAAGTTGTTAGACTATATGAAACGCTTAATACAGTTGTCGGGCAAGGGATCTTTGAGTCATATTCCGACTAAGACTGTGACAAACATGCCGATTGAGAGGCATGATATATTTATTGATGTGAATTACAAGGGATTGCAGAATAAGATGATCAACTATTTGACCATTCTGAGTGGTATGAATTTTTTATAAGGATCCTCGGAATATCAGTAGATGGAGTCTGTTATAGATGCCGCAGCTACGTTATGAATGAAGTATCTAATATGTAACCAACACTAACGATTCTATCAACCATTCAATATTAGCTCAATCAAATGAAAGAAATATCTAAAATTAAAACACATTAACTAACCTAATTATGGACTACTAAAAATAGAGCATGGGACACTGTATCTTACACATTTGTACCTATATAAATAACTGAAGAAGTGGATTTTAGAATACATCGAATAGTAAGATTCATCTCAATTCAAATATTGTCGTTTTCAACTTGGTATCAGAGCACATGTTGAACGTCTTCTTGATGCAAAAATACAGACTATACATAGAATCTCTTGTCCACACACCTCTTAACAGAACGACATTGTTGATCGAAAGCACCATCATTTTGTTGAAACTGGTTTGGCTCTTCTAGCTCATTCTTCATTACCACTTTGATTTTGAGATGAGGCTTTCGTTATTGCCTGTTATCTCATTAATCGCATGCCAAGTCCAGTTATCAATCATACTATGCCCATTACTCACCTTTTCAAGTCACACCCAATTACTCTTTTTACAAACTTTCGGTTGCGCATGTTGGTCGAATTTAAGGAAGTACAATGCAAGAAATTGATGTTTCGTTCCAAGTCTTTTAAGAATACAGTTCATTGCATAAGGGTTACAAGTGTCTTAAACGACGTTCAGGATATATATCTCGCAAGACGTTGTCTTTGACGAGAATATTTTCCTTTTGCTATGCCTAACATTGCACCTAATCTTTCTGATCTTACGTCACCAGTTTCTTTTCCAATCAACAAACTAGCTATGAAAGATTATGATTTATCTATGCTTTCACCCAATACTTTTGTTCCCTTTGATGTTGTTGTATAGGTTGGAATGCTTCCTACTACTCTTATTGTCTGACAAAATGAAACACCAAACGGGCCAGCTCAACATGTTGTTGAAGTTGGCGCTAATCACCAAACAAATCAACAAGTTGTAGGCGTTAGGGTGAGCAGAAATTGGGAATTTCCGATTTACCGAACCAATTTTTCTTTTCCTACAAGTTTCAGGTCGGTAAATCAGGAAAATCGGTAAATTTACCGATTTATTTTCGGAAAAAATTGCTAAATTTACCGATTTATTTTCGTAGAAAAAGTGTCAGGAAACGGAATAGATTTTGAAATCGAGAAATTTTCTGATTTTCTGAAAAAGTATAAATTAATTATTGTAAATATTTAAATAGTACATTATTCTTGTATATGTCTTTAAGGATAAAAAAAGACATCAATAAATATACACAAGAGGAGAAGATAAATGAATTTGTGAATATTCAATGATGCTTGAACCTAATTTATATAAGTTTGGTTTATAATTAATATACATGTCATCTTACAATTCGTAGAAAATCTTATCGGAAATCCGACGCAATAATTCACTAATATTTTCATAAAAGTTAATTTATAAATATAGTAATTATCAAAAATATATGAATAGTAACAGAAAATTTTCGCTTCGAGATAGTGATGTGTGCATTAACAATTTAAATTATTATTATTTATTGATGAATAGTAATAGTAATTGCTTATCGAGATATTCCTCAGCCAAATACAAGTTTTTCAATGGGTGCGGATGCTCTTAATAATCTTTACTACATTTAAAATGGAAGGAGTCCTATTGACAGTTATTGAAGCCACATTAGCTAACCCAAAATTACCCTTTTAATTTTGTTTCCTTTAAAATGAAAAGAAACTTGAAAAGGGCAGTTTATAAAATCATGTATTTGCATTTTTATGCTTCTAATTGCATTTTTAGTTCACATATATTTACTTCGATCAGATACATGATAGCGTTCTGGACAAGCTGAATGAATGCAAGGTCATGCATCAAAAAAGGTTACAAATGCCCAGGTACTTGATCCCTTTATTTAGATTAACTTTTTTATGTTTGAATAAGATGACTTAGGATGTCAGCTTTGCAACTTATCAATGACAAGCTTCGAGTAATCCAAGAACTTTAATTTATTTTGCTCATTTCTGGGGTGGTCGTAGGGTTAATTACGACGCTATGACTGATTTCGAAGTATGATATTTTAGCTAATATTTTACTATTTGTATCCGGATAATGTGTCGTTTTACAAAATTCCTAATTTTTCGTGTTATCTATATTGTTTTTCAGAGCTTAGCTTCAATGTTGCATGTAGGGAAAACCTTAAACATTTGGTTAATTTTGTTGTTATTATTGCTTTTGAATGAAAATGGCAAGGAGCTTTGACTGAATAAAAAAGTGTTTTGTTTGTCTTTATATTGTTATTTTTTGGGTCAGGCAACGTTCGGGTTTATCAAATTCTATTTTATCCATTGCGCCGTTCATTTTCTTTAAGATGGTGGATTCTAAAGTCAAGGAGTTTTACATAGGTTATACTGTGCACTAAGCGCTAGTATACAATAATGACAAAGGATCTCGTATAAAGTGGTAGATTTCAAAAAAATAAAAAATAATCCGGACCTTTAATCAAATTTGATCTAATTGTTTATAAAAAAACTCGTTCAAATCCAATACAAATCCTAACAATCTTAAAGCCAAATTTCGCATTCCTCGTATCTGACAGGTTTGGGCAGGTTTCTTTTGTGGTTACTAACTTCGTCTATCTTGTGTAGACATGACTTCTGATGTTGAAAACATGAATGTTAATGACATTGCTACTATAGTGATGCACTGCAGGTGATTGATGAGACTACGATATGATTCCAACAGTTGCTGATGTGACAGTTGGATTGCAGCAAACACATGTTGATGTTGCTGCAAGTGTGCATGATGTTGGTTTGCAGCAAACACTTGTTGCAAGCGTCGGATATGAACCTACGGGTTATATTCCGACTGGGACTGTGGCACGAGTGCCTCATGCAGTCACGCAGGCTAATAGGCCTGAGAGATTCAATGAGTATGTTGTACAAAATATTTTGTGACTTTCATTGATGATAACAATAACAAAATAACAATTAAATATCAAATATATGTTTCCATAATTATTCATAAATATCCACTAACCGCATATATCAATTTAATATATTAAAATTATGTTTTCATATTTATTATTGTTTTACGTATGATTTCAAATGATAATGTCGTTATCATTGATGACCATGTAAGCTCGTTTTTCAGATGGTATTAGAAACAAAGAAGTATGGTTCACGAACCGTGTAGTGATAAATTGAACCATACAACTATTTTTGCGTTTTTTGTGCATGACTAGGTTTTGATCGTATGTTTATTCGTAATTTGTGTATGCCTCATGAATTATGAACAAGGTTCATGAACAATAGTTAAAAATCACGAACCATACATTATTTTCTATTTGAGGCTGCGTAAAGTCTTTCTCATAAGGTTCTATAAATTATGAAATATGGTTCATGAAGCATACAATGATAAATCATGAATCATACAAATACTTTGTCATTGAAGACCATATAAGGTCGTTTTTCATATGGTTCTACAAATAAGGTTATGGTTCATGAACCTTGAAGTGATAAATTATGGACCATATGGTTATGCGTATTTTGTGTGAATCTTGCAACACTAAGTCTTTTTCATTTGGTTCTACAATAAAGAAATATGGTTCATGAACAATATAGTGATAAATTATAAACCATATATCTATTTTGCATATATATTGAACAAGCGTTAGGTTCGAGAGGGACGATAAATTTTAGTAAGACAGAAGGACATAATCTCAAACGTTGATTTGATTAATCCGACGGTTGAGATTAAGTTGGTTTTTTATTAAAATGGGCGGTTGGATTTGCAAAAAAACACGGGCGGTTGGATTTGACGGTTATTTTTGGATTAAATCTCATTCGTTAGATTATTAGTAATCAACGATCAGGATTGTGTATCACCGTCTCACAAATATTTATACGTCCTTCTCGAACTTTCCCCTATTGAACAATGCAACTCCAAGTTTAAATCATTTGTGGATTCATGAATTTGAACGACAATAGACGCAGAACTTCATAATTTCTCTTTAAATAAGTCCTAGTACTCACTGCAAGTCTTTAGTAAGATGTCATTGTCCGACATCAATTTTTCTGCAAATCGATAATCAAACACGAATAAATAGGATTAGAAGTAGTTTCAACACATATGCTAAAGGATGACGTTGTCAACTTTCGTGATTGGATGCTAACGGAGTGGGAAAGTAAATCCAAGTGGCGCAGCGTAGATCGTGATACTTTATACCGAATCTCTCCTTAATAATTTTTGTAAGTATGAATTCTAGGAGTATCCAAATGGCACGATGGCCCGAAAGCCAGGTAAAACCCCGATGGCTTGAAAACCAGGTAAAAGCCCGACGGCCCGGCTAGTGAAAGCCCGGCTCGAGCCCGATGTCTTAGGGCCGGGCTCGAGCCTTCCTTTCGAAGCCCGCTTGGCCTGAAAGCCGGCCCGACCCAAAGCCTGAAAAAAGTCTGTGCATATAAATTATACGAGTTATGTATATTAGGGAAATGTATCATGTTGATCCATCTAATTTGGTAGACTCGTGAACCCCCTTTTGCATCCGTTGATTGCATTTTTGGGTGCACCAGATTGTGTCAACGCATTAATGAAACATGTGAGTTGCACGAGATGCACATGTGATGTGCACATGACAAATGCAATGACGTGGTGCAATCTGGTGCATCCAAAAAATGCAATCAACGGATGCAAGAGGGGGTTCACGAGTCTACCAAATTAGATGAATCCATAGGATACAAGCTCTGTATATTAGTGTCGAATTCTTATTATTTGAAATATATATTGTTTGATTTTTACTATGACAACATATATAAAAAAAATTAGATTAAATAACCAACACTATTTAGTACATGTTCAAATATTTTTATTTTTCAAAACAAAATATATAAAAAAGAGACATGTGTTTAATGTATAATTACATGAAAAATATTAGATAAATAAACAATATTGTAGGCGTGCAAATTATGACTTTAAAATTATCTATCAACTCAATATCTTGTCTTTTTAAAAGAATAGATAATTATTTTAAGTAATTTTTTGACATAATGGTGTATTAAAAATATTTTAAACTGTTATATGTATTAAAAAATTATTCATTTTTTGAAAAGCCCGATTCGGCCATGTCAAGCCCTAAGTCAACGGGCTTTGATTTTCGAGAGGCCCTGCCCGATTTTTTCAAAAAGCCCGACTTTTTACGATTTTTAGGGTCCGGGCATGGCATTTTAGGATGAGACCCAGTCCGGCTTGATGGGCACCCCTAATGAATTCTATGTTAGTTTGTTCCAATAGGAATAGGTTCTACAAGGACATGCATATTTTTGTAAGACGGACGTACATGATCTCTATCGTTGATTTTTGTCAATTCAACGGTTGATATTGATAACCGTCAATCCTCAACCGCCCGTATTTTTTGCAAATCTAACCGCCCATTTAATTAAAAATCAGTTTAATCTCAACCGTCTAATTAATCAAATCAACATCTGAAATTAATCTTTTTATTTCACAAAACATACATGTCTCCCTGCATCTAACTCAGTTCCAATATACATCAAATTCAAACATAATATAGTGTAATTAAATAATATTAAAGAATGTGGGGGCATGTGGAAATTCGAGTATGCCACATGTGCATCCATCAGGTCCATTCGCTTTCGATCGAGAAAGTAACCACCAGCCCCTCATTTTCGATAATATCTATCGGCGCAGCAGAGCCTCTCTTCTTCTTCGCCGCTCTCTTCTGCATCTAAACTCAATTCAAGATAAGGAAGCATGGAGACAGCGGCGGCCGCCACCTGTTTCAAAACTCCAATCCTCTCCACATTTTCATCCATTAACACTAAACCTAAGCCCCATACCAACACCTCCTCGTCGACTCTTCTGCTCAGTAATCGCCGCTTTTGTGACATCGCTTTCACATCTCTCTCCCTCTCCCGATCTCGCTCCTCTTCCATTTCTTCAACCGCTGTCAAATCCTCCCTGTCAGCCGATGTCCTCGACGCCGGTCAGTTTTGTTTATGCTTTCTCTTATTTGCGACGTTTAATTGAAATGCTCAATTTAGGTATTCGTATTGAATTTGAGGCGATGTTGTTTTGGTAGATGATGTACTGAAAACAAGCCAGTTTACAAGGAGGGAGGATATAAGGAACATCGCAATTGTAGCACATGTTGACCATGGAAAGACTACGTTGGTGGACTCCATGCTTAAGCAAGCAAAGGTACACGATGAATGGTCTTGTGCGGTTTACATTATGTTATTCTAATGTTTTGTTTATATTAGGTGTTTCGTGATAATCAAGTTATGCAAGAGAGGATTATGGATTCTAATGATTTGGAGCGGGAAAGGGGAATCACTATACTTAGTAAAAATACATCCATTACTTATAAGGATACAAAGATTAATATTAATTGATACACCTGGCCACTCTGATTTGGGCGAAGTTGAGCGTATCTTAAATATGGTTGAGGGGGTACTTCTAGTGGTAAGAACATGTTTTTTGACTTCTTCTTTCTTGTTGGACATTAGTTTGTGTTCGTGTTAAGAATTTAATTTTCAATAACCAGTTTTATCACATCAAATGTCAACATTGACAAAGCCCCGTTCTACTTTAGTTTCAAATCATGATCTGCTCTACAGAAAACACATTTACAGCTTCATGTATAAACTATCTAGGTCGATTCAGTGGAAGGGCCTATGCCACAAACTAGATTTGTCTTGAAGAAGGCACTAGAATTTGGACTCGCCGTTGTTGTTGTTGTCAACAAAATTGATAGACCTTCAGCCCGCCCAGAATATGTCGTTAACTCCACTTTTGAGCTTTTCATTGAACTTAATGCGACAGATGAACAGGTATTCATCATCTGTTATCATTTGTGTTTTTATATAAATGTGTTGTGCCCATGTCAATTTATACAATTATGAACAGAAATTCTTTAGTGGAAATAATTGGTTAATAAATTTGCAGACAATATTAACTGTCTTTGTAATTGAAACATTAGTATAGTATAGTTTGATTAATCCGCTTTATACGGATCAACTGCTAGTGTGTATTGCCTTGTGTTTGCATTTTGAATAATACTAACTGTCTTCGCAGTGTGATTTTCAAGTTGTGTATGCTAGTGGGATTAAAGGAAAGGCTGGTCTGGAACCTGAAAATTTGGCAGATGATCTTGGTCCTCTTTTTGAATCAGTTGTCAGATGCATACCCGGGCCACGTATTGTCAAGGATGGTGCCTTGCAAATGCTGGTTAGTGGCTCCTCATTATCCTGCCATTCGTAAATAGTGCCAAAGATGTCACATTTTAATTTACCCCATAGATCTTCTTCTTTGTTTGTGTAATGTTGCTTTTTAATTGTATTTGTAGGCGACAAATATCGATTATGAAGAACATAAAGGCCGTATTGCAATAGGACGGTTGCATTCAGGGTCTTTGAGAAGAGGAATGGATGTGAAGGTAAGCATTGAGATAACCAGTGCTTATTAGTTTTTTGGTTTGATAGTACTTTAGTCTTTGTATTCATTAGGGTAAGATATTCTTGAGAACTTGACTTTTCATTGATTTTCACAACAGATATGCACTCCAGATGATACCTGTCGATTTGCAAGAGTTAGTGAACTTTTTGTGTATGAGAAGTTCTTTAGGGTTCCTGCAGATACTGTCGAAGCTGGTGATATATGTGCTGTCTGTGGTATAGATGACATCCAGGTAAACAATGTTATTTTTCTTTTTGCATGCACAACACCAAAATCATTTTGAGCATTTTAATGTGTCTGCGCAGACTGCAAACGATCGCCAGTCAGTTCATTTAAATTGTGTAACTTCTTATCTACTCTTCTTTGTAAAATCAGATTGGAGAAACGATTGCTGATAAAGTTACCGGGACAGCATTACCGGCCATTAAGGTGGAAGAACCGACTGTCAAGATGGCTTTCTCTATTAATACCTCACCTTTTGTGGGCCGTGAGGTAATTTAGCTTTACCAATTACACAATTTATCGATCCCTTGCAGGATGATCATACAAGTGTATATTTGTCCTTATAATTTATCTCCTTTTGTACTTTGCTGCGGAAATAAGTAGTATATGGTCTTCAGGGGAAATATGTTACCAGTAGAAACCTAAGAGATCGCCTGTACCGCGAGCTAGAGAGGAACTTGGCTATGAAAGTTGAAGATGGTGAAACGGCAGACACATTCATTGTTAGTGGTCGGGGTACACTACACATCACAATACTGATAGAAAACATGTGAGCTATTGTTTTTATACTCAGTGACTTGTTAAAATCTCGCAAATGGTTCTAATTTTTGTAAATCTCAGGCGGAGAGAAGGATTTGAATTTATGGTCGGCCCCCCGAAAGTGATCAACAAAAGGGTCAATGATAAACTGTTGGAGCCGTATGAGGTTAGTGACCTCCTGTTTATTGCATTTGAAGGAAACATTTCTAATCAGCGGAAAGGTCAATGAATGTATATCCAATTTTAGCTTTGAGAATTTTTTGATATGAAGTATGCTGATTATTAGACTATGTAAGATGGTATGTTTAGTTTTTAGTCTGTATTGGGTTTGGATTCATGCCTTCTTTGCAACCTGTAGATAGCCACAGTAGAAGTCCCTGAAGAGCACATGGGATCTGTGGTTGAACTTCTAGGTAAAAGGCGCGGACTGATGATTGACATGCAAGGAGGGTAAGTATATTTAGTGGTTTCTCTCTAATAATATACTCTATTTAAAATCTGGAACTAGCCAAATAGCCAGCAACTGCAGAAACAATCAAGCAAATATTTAAATTGCTCTTGTTGGTTTGTATTTAGTTATATTCATTTTAACTTTCCTTTGCAGGGCTGAAGGAACAACCTTTTTGCGCTACAAGATTCCAACCCGTGGATTGCTTGGTTTGAGAAATGCAATTCTAACAGCATCTAGGGGCACTGCAGTTCTCAATACAGTTTTTGAAAGTTATGAACCGTGGGCTGGTGACATGAGCACACGGGAATTGGGTTCCCTGGTAATGTCCTATTCCTATATCCACTTATTTCATTTTATTTGAATTTGTGAACAATATATCACAATGCATTGATATATAAGGGATCGCATACTAACACAGCCATTTTGAATAATAACCAGGTTGCCTTTGAGGATGGAACAACGACATCATATGCCATTTCAAGTACCCAAGAGAGAGGGCAGATGTTTCTTGGTCCTGGAGCTGAGGTTTACAAAGGACAAGTAATTGGCATTCATCAACGATCTGGAGACCTATCAGTCAATGTATGCAAGAAGAAAGCTGCAACAAATATACGTTCCAACAAGGAGCAGACAGGTTAGAAAATAGAAATCCTGTACTTCTATTTTGTCTGATGCCGTTTTGAGGCTGAAGGCTAATAATACTTCAAATGAGTGTTTGATAGAGCAACTTGCGTCGCAGACCCAAATATTAACACCATTCTGGTTTGATATGCAGTGATTTTGGATACTCCATTAGATTTTAGCTTGGATGACTGCATTGAGTACATTCAAGAAGATGAATTGGTAGAGGTCACACCATTAAGCATCCGTATGTGTAAGAATCCAAAGATGTCTGGCAAAAGAAGATGATATGAGTGGAACTCGCATGAAGATCCTATCATCAGCAATGGTAGACATCAAGTAGTTTCTGCCTCATAGCTGGTATTACTCAGTACCCCAATAGTACTAATCTTTATTGGACTGTGGGCGGACTGATATTTTGCGTCCTCTATATAGATGTATACATGATTTTCATTTAATGAAAAAGGACCTCGCCACATCTGACCGAAAGAAAAAGCAAGGCCTCCACATATTCCATCAAGCTTCCTAAACTTGGATTTGGTATGTAGAATCTACTTTCTCGAACTAGTATTGGTGACAGCATTTTTATAATTTTAAAGGCCTTGACAAGGATAACATTGCTTTTGTAACAATAGAAGCCAGCAATGTCAGATCCTTCTGAAATCTGGCAAGGAATCAAATATCTGGAAATATTATACTTGGCCATCTCCTCTTAAATATTAGATATCGTAATGGATCA
Organism: Sedum album; assembly: GCA_006409495.1. Taxonomy (NCBI): domain Eukaryota; kingdom Viridiplantae; phylum Streptophyta; class Magnoliopsida; order Saxifragales; family Crassulaceae; genus Sedum; species Sedum album. The sequence continues at coordinate 90,962 of QZGG01000707.1, forward strand.
AATAAAAACGCCTACTTTTGATGAAAACTATAAACGAATCTAATTCGTTCATCAATTTCAATCTACCAGTTTAGAATAATCAAATTAAATCTTTTTTTAATTTATAAAGGGCTATATCGGAAAGTTGTATTTTAATAATTATTGAAAAACGAATTAATTTGATTCTCATTTATCGCTCAATTAATAATCTTTTAATTATACAATTGGCAATGGCCGGACAGTGATCCAAGATTCCCGAGCTTAAGAACTGGCCCACTGCGCTCGAAAATTAACTAGCAAACATGTTACTCACCAAGATTCTGTCGAATTTACTCCAAATCCTATTTTCATTGTTGTGCTCATTAGAGAATGTGTACCAATTTCTAGTAGCCTTAAGATCAAAAATCTCCGCTCTTTCCACAAAATCTCTATCTCTATGTTCCCCGGTATTGGCATTGCTGACAGGTATTCCTTTCAATTTCTCACCGGCTTTCAAAACACAATTGAAATCCCCACAAATAATCCAGGCCATTCCTATGCTTCTTAACTGACTCAACAGGGTTTCCCACAAACTATTCCTTTCATTATTGATGTGTAGTTTTAGGGTAGTATTATGGGAAACACTTATCCTAGTCACGCATCAAACACATTTATAAATCGAGTGACCTCGAGTCGAACCCAAGAGAAGAGGTGATAGTTAACTAATTGAGAATTACTTAAACTTGCTTAACATAAAAGGATTGGGGGAGATTGGTAGATAAATATTGAATTGATTTTAATAGCAAGTAAGAAAAGTGATCAAGGACTTCTACTTCACCCCTAGGATATAGGAGAGTTAACACACTCAATTTACTAGCACAAATCACAATTAGTTTGAATTCTTATGGCTACGCATCATCCTTCCAAGTTCAACTCTCGTTCCATCCTTGGAGATTAGATGACGCGCTAAAAGGTTTCAATTCTCAAGCTCTCGCTCTATTGAATCACATGGAATTCAAGTGCACAACCTCAAGCTCTCGCTCTATTGGAAAGGCACTCAAACTCACACCAAACCTAGCCTATCACTAAGAGGAATTGTCGCTCGCGCACAATTAACTCTCAAAGCAACATTGATATAGTTACTAACATCCTAGGTTCAATCGTCATCAAATCATAGGAAGTTAATTCACTTTGACACACTTAGGCATTTCGTCAAACACTTGGCATGCATCATTATGAACAAGTAACTACAACAACTAAGATTCAACTAAAATGTAATTCAATTGCATAGAAAGAGTATACAAACATCATCCAAATCCTAGGGGATCCATATGATCCCCAATCACATGAACAACTACTCTAACATGACTACAAATATAACAAAGTATTCAAAATGGAAATGAACAACATGATAATGAAAGTAGAGATAGAAAAGCTTAGGAGATGTTGATGATCTTCAATTCTTCAAGCTTTCCTCCTCTTTGATCTCTTGGACTTCTTTAGATGTTAGAGTATTTGAACTTCCAAGGATCCCTCCAAAAATGGCTTAGATCCCTATTTATACTATGGAGCAAAATCTGAGTTTTGAAACACCTTGTCCGAGCAGCCTCCTTGCTCGGTCGAGCAAGAGTATTACAAGCCTCAAGTGTCCTCGGCAGAGTTCAGCTTCCTTGGTCGAGCAGCCTATTTGCTCGGTCGAGCAGGATTTTACCTTGGCCGAGCAGAAGCTACTGACTTTTGATGTATCAATTTTATCACACTGCTCGGGAGAGCAAAGAGCTGTCTCAGGGCCTGCTCGGCCGAGGAAGTGTGGCGTGGTCTCAACCATTATGTACCTGGCCGAGCAGAAATCTTCTTGGTCGAGCAGAAATCTCTTTGTTCGAACAGAAATCTCCTTGCACATCCTTGCTTGGCCTAGGCCCTCCTTGCTTGACCGAGGATCTCCTTGCTCAACTCGGACAAGTAATCTCTTATGGCTTCTTTTGTGCACTTTTGTCTTGAATTCGCTCTCTTTTACAATTGATAGCTCCATGGTTATACTTCTTGAATAAATCCTAAAATAAGCATGAGAAGTATAAATTCTTTTATAAATTAATCAAAAACAAACAAGAATCAAAGGTAGGATGCGTTCAAATATTAATATATTTGCACGCTATCAATTATTTCTATTGAAAGCGTAAAACAAAGGCAACAATCATCCTTTCACCTTTCCACTTCGTCTCGCAAATGATCAATCGGTCATCATCAAATATAATGTCTACAGTGAACTCATTCAAAATCCACAACAGAAAGATTCTCCCCTTCCCATCTCGACCATCCAAAAAACTAAAAGACTTCCACTGATCACTAGGAGTGCATAATCTACGGACCTTTGAACTGTATACAACCTTAATCTTAGCTTCCAAGATACCCAAAAATCAATATTATTATTAGGGATAATTGCAGTAAACCACCATTATAATATGGTGTTTTGCAGTAAACCACCATTATAAAATATTTTTTCGAAACGAGTATATTATAACACCGCCGTTAACAGAAAACCACCAATTTAACTGTTCCGTTAGAAATTGTAAAACACGCGCCATACGACGCGTGGGTATATAACTTTAATTCAGACAATTTCAAAAAACCACCATTATAATGTCTTGTTTTGCAGAAAACCACCATTATAATGTCTTGTTTTGCAAAAAACCACCATTTTAACAAATAATCACAAATGACTGTGGCTATGATTGTGGCTATCTTTGATTAGTAAAGCAGTACACGTTTATTAATTTATAATCCATACTAGACACGAAACCTAATGGAAGCATATTTGCAGTTGCGGGTGTGGTGAGAAGCTGTTATATTTTAGCTCAGAGTCGATCTTTAAGATCAATATAGAAAAATAATTAGAGTTTAAAAGTAGTGATATAATAAATCATATTTCGTAAGATAAAATGAGAAAGTTATTTATATTTAACTTCCATCGAGTTTAAAAGAATTGAACCGTGCAGTCGATAATCATTAAACATTGATAATAAACTCTCAAACAAGAGTTTCTTTTTGTATTTCTTACATTATTTTCTTCATTGACTTCCATCAAGATTAAATTAAAGCACTATGTAGCTAGTAGATACTTATCAACGAGTAAAATTATCATATGAGCCTCTGATCTAGCATGAACAGTGCAGGTGGTAGTATTCTGATAATAAGTTATTAAAATGGTGGTTTTTCGTAAAACTGAGATTATAATAGTGGTTTTTGGTAATTAATTTCAATATAAAATAATATTTTATTGCCACGTGTACACGCACTTAACGGAGGTTTTAACGGAATAGTGTCATTGGTGGTTTTCTGTTAACGGTGATGTTATAATATACTCGTTTTGAAAAAAAAATTATAATGGTGGTTTACTGCAAAACACCATATTATAATGGTGGTTTACTGCAATTACCCCTTATTATTAACAATAAGAGATTTTACCTCTGCTTGCTTTGAGGAGTGATTTAACCCCTCACATTAACTAGCGATCTTCGACATTACAAACGGACGAGTTTGCTCCTAATCCATTTCCCTTTTTGTAAGCATTATGTGCATATATGACATGATATACTTATCAGTGTTAGAAATGTCTATTTTAAGCCCCTACTTTTATGCTTATTTCATATGATTATAACGTAAAATATATTACTTTTGATACTTTGATTGATGTTTCAGGTCAAAAGCACGATTCCAACCTTACGAAGGAGCAATAAATGGAAATATGAGGAAAAACACGTGAATTCGGCCTAAATCAGACATAATTTGGATCATTTCTACAATTCTTAAACCGAGTGCACTAAGGTACCTGACCCGAGCTAAAACAACCAAAGACTCAAGTTACTCGACCGAGTAAGTACACTGCTCGAGCAAGTTATCACGTGACCAAGACCCTTCATATGGATTATCTCCATTAACTCGAGTGATTTAATACAAGAAGATAAGGAAGACCTTCCACTTACTCGATCATACAACACAAGTGGATAAGGAAGACTTCCCATTTACTCGGCCATTTATGATAGAAGTTAAGGCAAGACCTTTCATTCACTCGACCCTTGTGATTGCACTTCACTATATAAACATCACAAGAGGTTTGAAGAAGGTTGCTGCCTAGGGGGCCGAAAACCCTAGTAAAGTGATTGAGTCTAGTCGAGTAAACCAAGTGAAGAAGAAGGAGCCGAGAGAGCTCGAAGATCGTTTGAATTATAGAAGATTGTCAACTTAATTTTGTACTCGAGATAACGAGGATAGCAGCAACTTGGAGCTCGACCGTGGATCATCAATCACTGAGAATTTCTAAACTTTACTCTTGTTTTATTTACAATCGTTTTACTTACAATCATTTGAACATGTTTGCATTATCACTCGAGATGAGTGAGTAGTTTCCTTATGATAGGGATTTGATGAATTCCTAGTGCTTATGAATAACTAGAACATGATTATTTAATTTATATGAATCAATTCTTGTATGATTATTGTGTGTGTTGAATCATACCCGAGCCTTATCTTTATAAATTAGGTGTCCTGACAAAACATCTAGAAGAGTAGGTCGAGTAGTATTATCTAGGGAAGGACCGAGAGGTGAACTTAGAATATTTTGGAATCAATACAACCATTAGATCGAGTATATTAGCAAAGCGAGAGCAGCGAGTATATTTGGTGCATGAATGTATTAATAAGCGTATTTGGACAGATTAGTGAAAACACCGAGAGGAATGAAGCTAGTCGAGTAGATGTTTACGTGCGAATCCAACATTCGAGAGTGAGGATTCGTATGCTAATGCTACTCAGTCTAAATTCTATAATATAAATCCAACATTCGAGAGTGAGGATTTATATTATCATATAACTATACGTTCTAGATTAAATTTTCATCAAGAAGGAAATTCATAACTATAATATAAATCTAACACGAGAGTGAGGATTTATATATCTTGTTCGAGTGAAACCATAAGTATTAGTGGAGGATTCTCATCCTTGTCATAGTTTTTAATATTTGATAACTAAAACCTTTTCTTTAAATATTGCCTTTTGAATAAATAATATTGCCTTTGAAATAAATAAAATACTTAAGAACTAAATTGAAAACTAGTAATCGAGTGTAGAGGATTAAAAGCTAGTAATCGAGTTTGAAATATAACTTGACTCCACTGTTCCCTTGGGTTCGACACTAGGTCACCCCTAGTTCTATAAATTCTTTTGAGTTGCGTGTTGGAATATCTATCGACTAAATTACACGCGTCATATACCTCCTTATGTATTGCAATTATCCTAAATATCAAAACTGCGTAGTTCTGTAACTAAGGAGATAAGAAGACTCAAAATGAGTCTTACTTATCTGTTGTCAGTTTCAACAGATTTTCTATCTTCTCCATGCATCTAGGGAAGTTGCATCGTCATGGAGGGAGAAGTGAAGCCTTTCGGTTGGCTCATATCGTTAAAAAAGGAGGGTTCACTCCCTCGAAGATCATTTGAAATCACATAACAATCCTCCTCACTCGTTAGTCTTAGTATAGTAAACAAATTTTGGTGATAGTCGAAGACTTTGTCTAGTTCGCTTCATTTGATCGGTGCAATCAGACCTGAGTTCAGTTGTCGTATTCTGAAAAGCCGATTGCCTAACCTCACCCTGCACGTAAGGGACTAATACAGCTTTAAGAAAATTACCGAGCAAGCATCAACAAATCTGATTTTATTTATCACTGTCAATTTCCTTTCAGTACTGTTTATATTGTTCAATTATTTAGTAATATTAATTTACATTGTTGCAAACATCCAGAACTAGTGTTGTGACAACATGTTTTATAATTTTTAAGGCCCAGACAGAATATCATCGATTTATGTAACAAAAGAAGCCAGCAGATCCTTCTGAAATCTGGCAAGGAATCAAATATCTGGAAATATTCTAGTTGGCCGTCTCCTAAATCTTAGATAATGTTTAAAATAATGATGATTAAAATTTAGAAATTCCTAAGCAGTTTAGTTTTGTCTTGGTCTCATTTTAAACTATAATCTCAAATCAATCAGCATTGTTTTGGACCTCACGTTACTTAATGTCAATTATACACACCTAGAAAACCCCTAAGAAATCTCTATTTTTGGAGGTACGTTAGCATTTTCCATTGAACAACAAACAAATAAACAAACAAGGTTGACTCTTTTGTCTCAATTTGATCAATCAAGCAAGCCAGAGAGGAAGGGAAGGAAGGAGGCCTCCACATCTCCATTTCAACATTTTCTCCACCTTCCTCAATCACACGTTTCCACCCACATTCTTTCTTTCTTCCCCCTCCTGCTCTCATTTTTCATCATTCATTCAACAATTCAATTGCACCCATTTAGCTTCTGCTTCATTATATCATCCAAAAGAATTTGTTTCCAAACCCCAGATTCTCAGTTTTATCCCATTGTCATTTTTTTAGCAAAAGGAAATCAGCATCCAAATGGGTAATTGCTGTGCCAAGCCACCGCCCGAAATCACAGAGAAAAAGAAACCTCAGAAGAAGCAGAACCCCTTTTCGATAGACTACGGTCAGGCCCATGCCAGCGGTGGAATCAAGTTAGTTGTTCTTAAATCACCCACTGGCCGCGACATTCATCAAGCGTACCAACTCGGTCGCGAGCTCGGTAGAGGTGAATTTGGTGTCACGTATTTATGTACAGATAGGAATACTAGATATGTGTATGCTTGTAAATCCATATCCAAGAAGAAACTTAAGACTGCTGTAGATATTGAGGATGTTAGGAGGGAAGTTGAGATCATGAAACATTTGCCGAAACATGTAAATATTGTTACGTTGAAGGATACTTATGAGGATAATGATGCTGTTCATTTGGTAATGGAGTTGTGCGAAGGGGGTGAGTTGTTTGATCGCATTGTTGCTAGGGGACATTATACTGAGCGTGCTGCCGCTGCTGTTACTAAAACTATAGTCGAAGTTGTTCAGGTATCATCATCACTATGTCGACCTACTTGCGTACTTGTGCTTGAATTTATGTGACCATTTGTCATTTATATGTTGTTAAATGTTTCAGATGTGCCACAAGCACGGTGTGATGCATAGGGACCTCAAGCCCGAGAATTTCTTGTTTGCAGCTAAGAAAGAAAGTGCGCCGCTAAAAGCAATTGATTTTGGGCTATCGATATTTTTCAAACCTGGTAAGTATTTCAACTCGAAGGCAGGCCTTCATTTTACTGGGTGTTGCCTTACAATGGGTTGATCTTTTATAGGTGAAAAGTTCAGCGAAATTGTTGGAAGCCCTTATTACATGGCTCCTGAAGTACTCAAACGAAACTATGGCCCTGAAGTTGATGTATGGAGTGCTGGAGTTATACTCTACATTTTACTTTGTGGTGTTCCACCATTCTGGGCAGGTCAGTAATCGGCATGTCTGCATCTTCAAAATATTCTTGTGTGGCAGTATTGATTATTGCTGACTGATCGCTAACTTTTTTGTGCAGAAACTGAACAAGGAGTTGCTCAGGCAATTATTAGATCTCGTTTAGATTTTAAGAGAGATCCTTGGCCTAAAGTTTCTGAAAACGCAAAAGACCTTGTGAGGAAAATGCTTAACCCTGATCCGAAAGAGCGGCTCACAGCTCAAGAAGTCTTAGGTAAAAACACATTTTAATGAAACATTGTTCCACAGCTCACTGTTTTTGGAATTTAAGTTTCAGTGGGATGGATAGGTTCAATCGCTTCTATACCATATTTCACCAAGTCTTTTTCTTGCAGATCATCCTTGGTTACAAAATGCTAAACAAGCTCCAAATGTCTCGTTAGGCGAAACCGTAAGGGCTAGATTGAAGCAATTTTCTGTGATGAATAAACTCAAGAAACGAGCTCTCAGGGTAATGTTTTTTCATGAATTTTCTGTGAAGAAACCTTCAATAACTTGTAGAATTAAATTTTGGACACAAAAATTTATTTTCATTGAATTGACAAGGTCTAGAATTGCAGGTCATGGCGGAGTTCTTATCGATTGAGGAAGTGGCAGGGATTAAGGAGGGGTTTCAACTGATGGATACAAGCAATAACGGCAAGATCAACTTGGAAGAACTGAAGATTGGACTAGTTAAACTTGGTCACCAGATTCCAGATGCAGATCTTCAAATTCTAATGGAAGCAGTAAGTCACTGCATTTTCATGTCTTATTTTTCTCACAGAATTAGTGCAACACATTTGCTGCATTTTGGCTGACAAGTTTGCATGATACTGGCAGGGCGATGTTGATGGGGATGGCTTTCTGGATTACGGAGAGTTTGTAGCAATTTCAGTTCACTTGAGAAAAATGGGAAACGATGAACACCTTCGTAAAGCTTTTGAATTCTTTGATCAGAACCAAAGTGGGCACATAGAAATTGATGAGCTAAGAGATGCATTAGCTGATGAGCTTGACAGCAATGAGGAAGTAATCAGCGCAATTATGCATGATGTTGATACTGACAAGGTATGGCCTAATTTAGTTTAGAGATGTTACTGTCCGCTATATTCTTCACGTCATGTACGTAAAGGACATTATAACACCCACTGCATTTTAAATTTGCAGGACGGAAAGATAAGTTACGATGAGTTTGCTGCAATGATGAAGGCCGGAACTGATTGGCGAAAGGCTTCAAGACAATACTCACGTGAAAGATTTAATAACCTCAGCTTAAAATTGTTCCGAGAGGGATCTTTTCAAGCAGGCAAAGGAGGAAGTTGAGCAATGAGCATAACCAAGTGCTCTCGTTAGCATCTGTGTGATTTTGTATATTTTGAATCCATCTTGTTGGATGGTGACCCTGGAAGGGAATCTTAGGTTTGTTGTATAGAGTTTTTGATGTTTTGTCATCTGTGAATTACACCCTGCCCTTTTTTGCAAGGAAAGGTGACAATGCCCGAGTCGGTTTTTTGTGGCTATAGAAATAATATGTGCCATTTGCAAATTCATGAAAGCAATTGTACCACTCATCGATTTTATTAGAGTTTTTTTATAAAAAATTATTCCTTCGCTCAAATCACAGAGCGGATGACTGACCGCTAGGTCGCTACTTTTTGTCATGTTTGAGAATATTTTGTCATTTAAAAACTAATTTCCAAAATATCCCTACACGTTTCATTGGAACTTATCATGTTCGGTAAGCACAGACTCCCGGTGCGCTAAGCATCACTCTTAATAATTTTGAAGAAGTTACACGCGAAGAGTATCAGTAAAAGGAGGCAAAATGATAGTGATCCAAACCATTCTGAAACAGTACACAATAATCCTATTTTTATCAATCTTGCATAACAGAAACTCCTATCAATAAGCAATACACATTTTTACTATGAAACAAAATGTTCAAGTCAGTGTGAAGAAGATCATCTTTCACCTCTCTCAGGCAAAATCATTTCATAGCTCTGGTATTTTACTTTTTATTTCAATCATATTTGTAAAGCTTGACTGTTCCGGATCTGAAACCTTTATGTTCTTATGTGATCTGTTTTGTAGCAACAAGTACTCTTCTCCGGAAATGACTGCCGGGAAAATCATATCTGCATTGGGGGCGACATTTGTCGTAGCATTTGCTTGTGACTATGTAATTTCTGATGGAAAGCTTTTTGGAGGCCAGTTCTTTACTACTCAAATCTTTTTACACATACTTTTTTCTGTTTAAAATGTTTAGTTTTTGGATCTGGACACCAGGTACTACTCCAAAAACTGTTCAAAACAAAGAATGGCGGGAAGAGACCGATCGAAAGCTCCAGGCCTGGCCTCGAACTGCTGGCCCCCCGGTTATCATGAATCCCATTCGCCGCCAGAACTTCATCATCAAAGACCGCGACTATTAATGATTCTGTTTCAAACATCCCTTGTAGGAATCCTATTTCTGATGTCCTGAATAATTCAGGTTGACTGCATAACCTTCATTTTCAATAATGCTATCCCATGCATTCTTATTATCATTGATTTGCTGGTTGTAGCTGTCTTGGGCTTTGTTAGGTTCTGTTGTTCCATCTTTTTTTGAATAAATGCATATTTTCTTCAAAAAAGAGTAGAATGTGAACCATTTCCTAAACTTCTTGGAGTTGCTGAAAGAAAAATTAATACCTTGGAAAAATCTGTGATATACAAATGTTTCACAAATTCTGCATAGCAACTGTGTAAAAATGATTCAAGAACAACAACAGGTGCAAAATCGATACTCTATTACAACGACAGGTACAAAACAGATATGCGGGGAGCTTATATTGTGTCATAATCATAGTCTATGCATCATAAGTTAAGGAGTCCAATAGATGCAGATAGAGCCAATAATTAAATCATGGAGTGAATCGAGTGAATTCTTGGACAACCATTTTAGAAACTCCATATTTAGTATGTTGATCCGAATGTAGAAAATCCGGAGAGACAGGTTTAATGGACGCAGATGACATTAGCAATTAGCACTTCCTGCTGATCCCATCAATTTAAGGGATCGGGATTGAATCTTACAGACTCTAGCCAAATCATTTCCTTGATGTTTTCCTCAGTGAAAGATGGTTGCTCGAAGTCGAATACGAAAGGTCTTGATAGTACAGGTTCTTCATTGATATCATGAAGAGGTGCCAGGTAAGGGTGTGACAGGGCTGCATCCACTGTAAATCGGCAATTTGCAATTAAGTACGGTAGGTATATGTATGATTTTCCTTTTTTTCCTACTTAGCTGATCTGAAGTTGAAAATACATTAAACTATAAAAATAACAAAAGCAGAGGCATACCAGTTATACGCTTGTCAGGATCAAAGACAAGCATTTTATCCAATAAATCAATAGCTCCTGGAGACATGTTCTGAAAACGTGCAGCAAAATTTTGTCTTGGATACTGGGGAAGCTGTCTAACGTATCTACGGGCGTTGTCACTTCGTAGAAAACCAAGGCTGGAGTCATCAGGTGACCCTATTAGCTGCATACAACAGCACAGACAGACAAATGAGATTGAGTTTCTGTTCATGAATGGACAGTAACCGTTAACATTAGTCTAAAAATGGACATTTATCAGCCGTAAGACTTATAATTAGGCACGTATGTGTAGCAAGGAGACAAAGTGGAGACAGAGCAGAAGCAAGCCGTCTAGCACTGATAAGTTTTTTTTATTTTTTTTTTTTTTTTATTTTTTTATTTTATTTTTTTTATTTTTTTATTTTTTTTTATTTTTTTATTTTTTTTAAAAAGGATTACAGGATTTCACTCCTACCCCATGACTCGAACCCGAGACCTGATGGTTCAGGTAGTGGGTGTCTAACCACTAGGCCAACCCCACTTCGTCTAGCACTGATAAGGATCAGTTAGTAAACAACGAACTCCATCAATCTTGTTTTATATAAAACTGAAAAAATTAGAGCAAGAAGATGGAACCTCTGTAATGAGTCTGAGCTGTTGTACATAGTCTCTGCCTGGGAAAAGAGGTTGCCTAGTCATTATTTCACCAAGTATGCAACCTACAGACCAGATATCAATCGCTGCAGTATACTCTGAGCAATTCAGTAGCAATTCTGGTGCTCTATACCAGCGGGTAACCACATATTCAGTCATGAAATCTGTTTCAGAGGTCGTCCTAGCAAGCCCGAAATCTCCAATTTTGAGATCACAATTTGCATTCAGAAACAAATTGCTGGGCTTCAAATCTCGATGCAAAACGTTCGCTGAATGAACATACTTAAGTCCCCGTAATAGCTGATAGAGAAAGTACTGCAAGAAAAATGGACACAATTATTTTCCTTAGTGTCTAATTTGTCAAACAAGATTCAACACCTTTGAATTTACATTGTTTGCATTTTGCAGTTTATGGTGAAAACCACCGAATAATCCAATTTCCCTAATTAAACAGTATACCAAACATCACGATGTGAAAGGAAGCATGTATTTTAAAAAATGATACTTAAATCACGAGGCTGATTATAGAATTTATGAGACGAGGAAATATTAATTATCAACATGATTCACTCAAGCAGGTTAACTGGGTGTTGGCTCAAGCATTTCCAAACAATAAAAAACAAACATTTATTTGTAATGGAAAAAGATCCAGTAATTACCCAGCAGATAATTTCTTTTTTCTTCGTATTTATAAATTTGCACAGACCAAAACTAATACCTAATTCACGAACTTAGAGACGAATAACTGCAAGAAATAACTATACACTAGGTTAAGAAAGCAAACAAAAGGGAAAGAAAGATTGTGCTACAAGATGTATATTTTATATGGCTACAAGATATAAGTGCGAGATTCTGTATCTTCAACAGAGGATATCACTTACCAGTCCATATAATGTTAGTTCAGCCGACATTAATTAATAAAAAAGAATAAGATAAGTAGAGTTTGAAAAATATGAATCAGCAGTTGACAATTTCGTCTCATTAATCAATCAAGCAAGTAGATTCGTCAGTGACATACCTGACAATGATCATCAGCCAAATTTTGTCCAGAGTTTATAATTTGATGAAGATCAGTATCCATTAGATCATAAACAATGTAGACGTCATTAAAGTTTTCTTTGACAGGAGGGCGAATGATGTCTCTTATAGCAATAATCTGTAATGAAAATTCATTCTTATTCATCAAAATCAAATGTATCAAATATTACAAACGAATAATTTGAGACATACATTTTCATGATCCATGTGACGCAAGAGCTTGATCTCTCGTAATGTCCTCTTGGCATCAATTCTATTATCAAACGCATTTGTTATCTTCTTAATAGCAACCTCTTCACGAGTCACGGAATCCACCACAGCACTACACACAACAAACCAAATAACAATTACCAAACACTACTTAACAACAACTCATATTGTAGATACAAATTCCATATATCATACAATCAAAATACATCGACATGAAACTACGCTATTTTGATGTTTAAATTACGACGTTTAGGCTAAATTCTTTGACTAAAGACGTAGTTTTGATTGGATATAAAGTGTTATTAGCAGAGCTGAATCTCATTCCTTAACATATTGTAAATAATGAAATGAGAGGAAGAAGCAATTACCAGACAAGGCCATAAGCACCGCGACCAACAGGGCGAATAGGTGGCACATATTTTCTTGAAACTTCAAAAAGGTTACCGAAGAGATTATACCTCACGTAGCGGCCGCCGTGAGTCAGCTCGCCTCTAATACCTGCGGTGGCGGCGGCGGCTCTGGAATTGTCAGCACGATCCATGTTGAGATCGGAAGATTGTGATGATGTTTTGGGAAAAGGAAGAAGTTGGAGTAGATCTGAAGAAATATCAACGCGGACTTGGAGTTGACAAGAGACACGACACGACGACCGCGACTAAGAAGACTCTCTCAGCTCATGTCTTATTTATTCATTTCTACCGGCGGCTCCGTTTTTAATCACCGACAGTTGTGGATTCTGATCAATCTGTATTTCTTTGTTGATTTTGATGTTACCGATAAACAAATAAGTTTCAACTTTCATTTTTTTTAATTATTTTTACCTTGCTCAAGGAACGGACAGACCTCAGATTCAAGATGAAGATGCACTGCGACCATTATGCGAGACAGTTAACATTTGTGCGAGACGAATAACATTATTAATATTATTAATTTTTATTAAGTTTATAAAGCCATATGAGTCATGTTGATTGGATACGTAATTTTGTGAAGGACATCTCATGTGGATCCATTTATTTCATTGGATTTTTGGAACTCATTTAGCAGTCGTTGATTGCATTTCATCAATGGCTGAGATTGCAGCACGTCATTACATTTGTCAGGTGCATGTCAAGTGCAAAATATGTGTTATTCACATGTTTTACTAATGTGTTGGCTCAATTTGATGCATTGATAAAATGCAATCAATGAATGCAAAGTGAGTTTCACATGAATCCACATTAATATATTTTTATTTAAATCGCATAGGTTATGTTATTATTAATCACCATTCAAGATCACTTCTTCTTGCAATCTTACTAATGTTATGTATCGTTCTTGAACTTTTCATGCCATGTAATCCTTTAAAAATAAGTGTAGCACACACCTTACTCTATTTAAATGGTTAGTGCCACATGAAATTTTTTGGTGATGGGAAAATAAATATTTTCCATACAAGACCTCCATCATTCTTTACATTTTAAATGGGGATTTATTTTCACAAACGTCAATAACTTTTACAAATACAAAATGTAGGTAGGAAATATATCATGTGGATCCATCTACATTGGTAGATTTATGAACCCTCTCCTGCATCTGTTGATTACATTTTTAGATACATCAGATTGCACTACGTCATTGCACTACGTCATTGCATATCACGTGCAAAATATGTGCAACTCACATGTTTCATTAATGCGTTAGCACAATATGGTGCATCCAAAAAATACAATCAACGGATGCAAGAGGGGGTTTACGAGTCCACCAAATTAGATGGATCCACATGATATTATCTCTATGTAGATATATTTGTGTAGTGACTAAGCTTTAGTTTAGTTTCCTGAAATGGAAAAATACAAGATAAATGAAGAAGAAGCAAAAATAGGTTCCCCAAATGTCTCTCAATCCTTCCCAATTAATCCCAACCCCTAAAACCGATGACACCCATGCAGCCATAGACACAAAATCTAGACCTCATAAGACCTCCAAAGAACAAGGACTCACTGATTTCATTCATATTTTGCAAGACAACAATGAGTCATGAATGAACCACAACTTATGGATTTGAAGAACACCAATGCAGCACATCAAGGGATTATCACAAGTTGTTCCTCTTCCGAGAGCTCAAGTCCTACAAGCAACATTACAAAATCTAGTAGAATGGAGTCACCATTGATTAAAATTGATGAAAACATGTTAGAAAGTAATGGAGCTTCTCTCGACGATACAGAGCTGCACCATGCACCTTCTACGGTGGTCGAATCGGGTGAAGGAGATTACCCACCTATCAAAACTTTTGAGGATGTCAGATATATTACAATACTTGAGTCTAGGAAGTTGTGGAGCATTGCTAGTCCTATTGCTTTCAACATTTTGTGCAACTATGGTATTAATTCTTTTACAAGCATTTTCGTCGGACATCTTGGAAATGTGCAACTGTCCGCAGTTGCTATCTCTTTGTCCGTCATTGCCAACTTCTCCTTTGGATTTTTGGTAAGTAGTTTAAAGAAATCATTCAAAAGACCGATCAATATCGTTTATCGAAACGGTTGACTAATAGTAATCTTGATGCAGCTTGGGATGGGAAGTGCACTGGAGACGCTATGCGGGCAAGCCTTTGGCGCAGGGCAAGTTTACTTGCTCGGTGTCTATATGCAACGCTCATGGATCGTTCTCTCCGCGACATGTTTCGTGTTACTACCTCTTTACATTTTTGCCACCCCAGTATTAAAACTTCTTGGGCAAAGACACGACATAGCCGACATGGCAGGAAATTTCTCCATCAAAATAATCCCACAAATGTTCTCATTAGCCATCAATTTCCCTACACAAAAATTCTTACAAGCCCAAAGCAAAGTTCATTTTTGGCCTACGTAGGACTCGCCGCGCTATTGTTCCATGTTTTCATTCTTTGGATTTTTGTTGTGGTTATGAAATGGGGAATGACTGGAGCAGCTGTGGCTTATGACTTGTCGGCATGGGCCATTGCTATAGCTCAAGTGATTTATGTTGTAGGGTGGTGTAAAGATGGTTGGAAAGGACTTTCTTGGCTAGCTTTTAAGGAAATGTGGGCTTTTGTGAAGCTTTCTATAGCATCTGCTGTTATGCTTTGTTTGGAAATTTGGTACTTCATGACGATAATCGTCCTCACCGGCCATCTCGCAGATCCGTTCTAGCCGTTGGGTCACTCTCCATCTGGTCAGAGATTTCTTTTCATACAAAATTCCATATCTTGTCATATTTCATAGTTCGAAGTTCGGACTGTACACACATTTTATTTTGTACTTTCTCATAACATTTTTAAGGTTTGTATGTTTCAGTATGAACATAAATGGATGGGAGGGAATGCTATTTATTGGGATCAATGCAGCTATAAGGTAATCCCAGCTCTACTCGATTTAACCCTCTTACTTGCATTTTTCATAAGTTGAAACGGACTATTTCAGCGTTCGAGTGTCTAATGAGTTGGGATCGGGACATCCGAGGGCAACCAAGTACTCCGTCGCAGTGACTGTAATTGAGTCTCTTATTATTGGCATCTTCTTCATGGTACTTATTATGGCAACAAAGGATGACTTCTCCATAATATTTACCAGTGATCCTGAAATGAGACATGCTGTGTCCGATCTAGCATACCTTCTTGCCATTACCATGTTACTCAACAGCGTCCAGCCGGTTGTTTCAGGTAGGTATCTCATCAATGTTAACATTATTCTCAATGGACTAAGAAAAATAACAAAATTCAACAGTTTGAAAATCAAAATTTGCATCATATTTGTTGGATCGTTACGGTTAGATTGGTTCACTTCTCGACACTTGTGAACACGTCCTCTAGTGTGAACGTGTACTCAAGATCAAGTAGCACAACGGAAATAATAAACGATAATAATAAAGTGAACAGTAAGTACGCGTACTCAGTGATTTATAGTGGAAACCTGATAACAGGAAAAACCACTACCTTCCCGGAGTCGACCGGAAAGGATTTCTCAGACAAATTCTTTATTGATTGCTTTTGTTCTTCCCTAGTACAATTGTCTACAACTAGTACAGCCAACAAACTCCCAAAGTCTGCCCGGAACTCAGTTAACAATCCCTACGTCTAGCAACTCAAATCAACTCAGAATTGTCCTACCAATACCGCTGTTGTATACTAGCTATACGGAGTCCACCACTCGCCTACCCTTGAGCGAAATATAGCCTCGAACAACCAACGATATCACACGACTTTGTTTGCTCTTTCAATTGACCGACTTGTCTTGATGAAAGCATTGAAGTCCTATTTATATGATCACCAAAAACCCTAGCCCTTGCTTCCTAAAATCTCTCCCTGCCATAGAAAGATAATAGAAGATAAATATAATATCTTTTAAAAATCAGTTAGGGCAACTTAATTTAAATATAATATAAATATTATATTTAAAATTCAGTTAGGGCAACCTTATATAAATATAATATAATATTATCAAATATATATTAAAATTATATTAGGTTAGGTATCATTATCAAAAATATCTTCTAAACAATAAGTTTCTAAAATACAAAATATTCTAAAAACTTATTGAATATCAGAATATTTCTGAATATTCTGCTGCCACGTCAGCACGCCCTCGTGCAGTCTGCGGACCCGTCCACAGACGATTTTACCAAATCTGTTTTATTTCCAAATCTGCATATTTCCTAATCCTGCATTGTCAAGGAATATTAGCTAAGTGTTTTCAACATCAAAACTGAGAACGTGTTAAGGAACACGTCCCCAACAAATTCCCCCTTTTTGATGTTGACAAACACTTCTTCGTTAGACAGGAAAAGTTCACAATGTAAACAGAAGTGTAAGCATTAGGCAGCATATGCATTATTCAGTTATAGAATAAATTCCTAAACTAAACATGCATCCCAAAAGTCAGAGTTATACTAACTCCTATCCCAAAATATATCCCAAAGTATTAATAACCCAGCAATATTAATACGAACATCAATAACCCATTGTGAACAGATTCGCTAAAGCTTGAATCTGTTCCCCCTCAAGTGACACCGTCAGTCACTAAGTACAAGTTCCCCCTCAGTTAATGCTTTTCCTGTCTACCTTCCCCCTTTTGGCATCATCAAAAAGAATGTGAGTAATAAACAAAGCCAATAGCACATAAGCAAAACAATCCCATTTATTCAATTCAAGGGGCATGCCAAACGAAGTGGCATGCAAGCACGGTAGACAGACAGATAACATTCAAAATTAAAAGCACAAGAGCAGAACAAGAAAACACAAAAAAGGGATTGATGTGGTAGGGTTTTCAAGGAGGGGCTGAATCAGATCTGCTAAGCATCTGAGGGAGCACTGGAAGCGTCCTTGTCGCGAACCAACTGGCGGACCAAACGCCAGATGTTTGCAAGCTGCGCTGCCTGGTGGTCTGAGCTCTCTGTCACCCTTTGACAGATATCTCTCATAGTGCGTTCCATTTATTCCACCCTCTCTGTCAGCTCTATGAACCCGTCCTTAACAGCGGACAGGAACTTATCCATGGCAGCTTCTGCAGCGAGGGACGACTCTGCCTGATCACGGACCCATCCTTGGTCCGGAGCATACTTGAAGCTCATCTTACTGATGGTGGCCTCGTCCAATGTCCTGGTGCAGCAGACCTCTTTC